>JACCGJ010023167.1:0-46496 GCA_013407085.1 Atriophallophorus winterbourni
TGAAGCGTATTAACAGAATTGCACGCGTAGATCCAATATGGGAAAATCACGATAAATCCGAATTTGCTCGTATTATCGAATACCGCTACAAGAGTGGTATATCCAGAAAGCTGACTGTTTTCACCGTCAGCGAGCAAATGAAGGGGAGAAACCTAATGCGGATAACGCGTCTGTTGATACGTGGTGTTTTCTTCCCCGTCTTATAACAAGTTTGCAGATAAAACTACATCTTCTAGTTAAACAAGGTTATACTTCTATGCCAACTGTTATATAGGGTTTGGGATGGGGATGTGAGCAACACATTACTTTGTACATCTTCTAGTTCTTTTTCACTTTGCAGCACTACCCTGAGCAATCTCGGCTTATCTTGGTGCGGCGCTTTGGGATCACGAATCAAGCGAGTCAATGAAACCGGATTATTGGTTTATAAACTATTATTAGTGCACAGTTCAGACCATTTGGTCAAGTCATGCATCTGTCTAGTCGAAAATAGTATCTCAGCTGCTTCTGGCACATTGGTACAGATGATGCTGAGCGAAACCTTTTTTGAAGCTGCTTTCTTAAACACAACCCTTGAGGAGGATGGCTTTAGTTTCGACTTGGTTGTATCTAAGTCCTTGGTGTCCTGTTGCAATATTTTAGAATATGTATTGACACTAATGGTGTATAAAGATGAACTTGAATGTTTTAGATCTTTTGTTGTTGGTTTGATTAATAACTCGATTGAATGTTTCATTTGTGCAAACTGGTTTTCCAGGTGTGACAGTCTACTCTCCATCTTATAATGCTCTTTACCTACAGACAGGTCTTAACTGTTTTGGCGGCCGTCTTTATTGGATTGTCTACAGCTTGTACAAACAAAAAAAACGATGGATGTTTCTCATCGTTCACAAGCCTCACACATGCATTAGTCAAAAAGTACGTTTAACTGAAACATTATCAACGTTTACCGGATCTAAACACATGTTGTTCAAAATATACATTTGCACACATTGCATACATTTCCGTCACAAAACTGACGGAAATGCATGCAAATGTATATTTTGTTTCATGGTTATGGGTTTAACCCCATTTAACATGTGTTTTTTGACGCATGCTTTGAACAGGTTGGTCGTACCAGCCTTATCCAACAGTCGCATACAAGCGATCCATGTTGTTACAGTTATTTCGTCGGAATGAGCATATCAAGCTAGTGCACAGTACAAACCGCAATATATTGATTAACCCGATAATTTATTTTTTCCAATATTAAACAAACTAAACAATACCAAAAACGTTTCTATTTAAAATACAATTTTGTGAACCTTAAATAGTGCCACCACAAACAAACGACTTGACATCATGAATTTTGAAATTAGTGCAAACGCGCCGATCTCTCGATAATAAAATAACTGCCTAATGGCTCCGTTCAGGATTGGTAATAATTTTTGATTTATTTTTATTGAAGGCCCCGTACCCTAACGCAAATTACCCGCAGAACCACACTGGAATGCCACCAGCCTACGTAGTGCAACAACAAACGGGTTCTGGTTGTAACGCACAAAGACCCTCGATGGCTCCTAAAGTGATTGCTGGAAAGGGGATCCATGGATCTCCACCACCTTTATATACAACTGCTGTTCCGCTCAATAACCAGTAGTGGTTGGAATTTAACACATGTAGATTGTTAGTACACATGCCTTCATTAAATAAATCAAAAACATTTCGACTTGACTTACTTGACTTAATCCCTTGAGTTCCTGGAGGAACATAGGGCCTCGGCAACTTGTCTCCACTTTGGTCTGTCCATAGCAGCCAGTTTGATGTTGTTCCAGTTAATTCCACACTTGCGGATTTCCTCTTCACACGAGCGCTTCTAAGATAGTCTTGGGCGTCCGACGCGTCTCTTCCCGATTGGGTTCCATACCAGAGCATGACGCGTGATGTCATCATAAGGTTTCCGCAAGGTGTGCCCAACCCATCTCCACTTTCTTCTACTGATCTGCTGGGCGATCGGGTTCTCAGCAGCAATCTGCCACAGGTCTTGATTCCTCATCTTTTCTGGCCATTTCACCCCAATAATTCGACGAAGGCAATCATTGTGGAATGATTGCAAGCGGCCAGAAGACTTTGCTGTCACTCGCCAGGTTTCCAAACCATAGAGTAGCACGGATTTGACGTTGCTTCTGAATATACGGATTTTCGTGCGTTTTGATAGAACCTTCGACTCCCAAATGGGTTTCAAAGCTATGAACGCGTATCTTGCTTTGCCGATTCTGGCGACTATGTCTTCGTCCGTGCCACCACTTATTGAAACAATGCTGCTGAGGTAGACGAATTGCGTGACGTCTTTGACTGCTTTACCATTGATGGTGATTGATGGGTGCTCATCAGTTAGCACACGGAGGACTTCTGTTTTTTCGGTATTCACGCGTAGTCCTGCATATGAAGCAAAGTGTGCTAGTCTATCGGTCTTTCTCTGAAGACGTTGGGGGTCACGTGATATCAAGCAGACATCATCAGCGTATTCCAGATCCTCCAAATGCTCGGATTCCTTCCAATCGATACCATTCCTCTCACCTTTTACTGTCTGTTTCATTATCCAGTCTATTACCAACAGAAAAATCATTGGGGACAACAGGCATCCCTGGCGAACGCCAGTCTCAACTGCAAATGGATCGGTCAGTCTTCCGTTGTGAATTACCTGACAGGAGGCACCTTCATACAGCTGCTTTATGAGGTCCATGTACAGCGGTGGGACCCCATAGTGTGGCAAAAGCTTCCATATGAATTCGCGGTCCACACTGTCGAAGGCTTTCTCAAAATCTATGAAGTTGAGGCAAAGAGGCGATTGCCATTCAATGCTTTGTTCAATTATTATGCGGAGGGTCACAATTTGGTCGATACCAGACTTTTGTTTTCTGAAGCCTGATTGCTCTGGCCGTAACACTTGGTCGATAGCGTCGCGCAAACGCATAAGGATGATGCGTGTTAGTACTTTACTAGGGACTGAGAGCAGCATGATACCTCGCTAGTTTTTGCATAGCCTCATATCCACTTTCTTAGGAAGTTTGGCCAAATGACCTCTCTTCCAATCATTTGGGGCCCGTCTTTCTGACCAGATTTTCTGCAGCAGAGGAAGCAACATATCAGCCGAGGTGTCCAAATCAGCCTTCAGAGCTTCGGGTGGAATCCCATCTGGTCCTGGTGCTTTGCCATTCTCTAGCGATTTTAAGGCAAATAGGATTTCATTTCGACTGGGGGGGTCGGTGTTTACATCTAGCAAATTTGCTGCAGGTGGGATGTCAGTGACTGAAGTAGGTGCTGGTCGATTTAGGAGTTTCTGCAAGTGCTCCATCCATCGCTTTCTTTGCACCGATTCCTGCCAGCATTTCATAGAACCGCCTTTTGTCACTTCTGGCACTTCGTTTCACGTCTTTATTTAGGGAGCCGTATTGTTTGATCAGTTGGTGTTTCTGCTTGGTGTCCTTACACCGGAGGATCTGTTGTTTCAGCTGCCTACTCGAGTTGATCAGTGTCCAAGTCTCACTCGAGATCCACTCTTTGTCTTTCTATACCCGTCTGCCAATTACGTACTTACAAGTGTCTTGCCAACATCTTTCAGAGCGGTCCAGTGTTCATCTATTGGGAGCTCAGGGGTTAAGTTGTTAAGCGATTCGAATCTGTTTTTCAGTGAGATTGGGAAAATATCTCTTGTACGCTCTTACCTCAGTTTCTGCGTGTGGTACTTTACACTAGGCCGACTGCCGGTTTCGTAGAAAGCTCTCAACTTGATTTTAATTTTGGCCATTAGAAGGTAGTGGTCTGAAGCAACATCCGCACCTCGCATTACGCGTGTATCAAGGAGACTATGTCTCCATTTTCGTGAAATCGATAGGTGATCGATTTGATTGGCAGTAACACCATCAGGTGATGTCCAGGTGGCCTTGTGGATGTTTCGGTGTTGAAAGATGCTGTATCCGATGACCAGAGCGCGCAAAAATCTGCGAAAAAGTTCACCGTTCTCATTCATTTTAACTAGGGCATGCGTATCCATAACAGATTCTCTCCCTGTGTTGTCTGGACCCAATTTCGCGTTCATGTCACCCATCAAAATCTTGATATCTCGCTTGGGTGTCTTGTCTAAGACAGACTGCGGACGCACGTAGAATTCTTCTTTCGACTCAAGGCTAGCATTGTTTGTGGGCGCATAACATTGAATTACCGTCACATTTCTACCCTTGGAGTTGAATCTGGCTGTGATTATCCGTGAGTCAACGGGTTCCCATCCAATGAGAGCGCCTACAGCTATTGGGGATAACATAATGGCGACGCCTTCCGAATGACTATGATTCTCATCTTCATGACCTGAGTAAATAATCCGTTTCCCGGATGTCAAAATCAACATGCCAGATCCATTCCATCTACTTTCACATATTCCCAGCAGTTGTATACCATACTTTTGCATTTCTTTCGCGACCTGTGCAGCCTTTCCGGTCTCTTACATCGTACAGACGTTCCAAGTGGCAATCTTTGTTGTTGCTTTCATCGACAGAAGATTCATCTGCTCACTGGCTTCCGGTGGGCTTTCACCAGTCTGCTTCATTATTACCTTAGATGAGGTTTCTTCTCGATTCAAACATGGAGATCTTACTTTGGTATGACATGTTGCTTTGGTTTCAGTAGCGGTTTGAGGTTTTTACAGAGTGGGGTTTCTGACCCCGCGTCTAACCCTTTTCCTTTTGCAGACGGGCTCGGGACCGTCCTCGGCGGATTATTGTGATTGTGTAATCCGCAGGAAGGGGAGGTTTGGAGTCAGGGTTTCCATCCCCTAGATGGACTGCCCTCCCAGGCTGACGAGCTCCATCTAGCCAAAGCAAACTGGTTTTGAGGCGCCAGTCACCCGCCTTCGCCCCTTCTCCTGTCAGTAGAAGCAGTTCAGCCACGAGCAGGCCAGGAGTTGGGCTTCGGTTGTCAGAGGCTATTTGAGATGCACGCCGTATGGGAGCATTTTGTAGGTAGCGGGAGCTTATCCCCACCACCACCTCCGGCTGTGACAACCTTGGGACTACTTCACCAAATATAAAACGGAAAATCATATTTCTGCAGTTTATAATTACAAAAAAAGGATTATTTTTTTTTCTAAAATTGAAATTTTTTGAGATAATTTTGCTGATTACTAAATAATTTAAAGCTCTTGTTTGTATGATCCGGATCTACTCAAAACTGAGAACTTAGAAGGTTTTATGGTAGAAAAACCAGTGAGCTTAACAATAACCATAGTATGACAGTAATATGTAGTAAACTTATAAAATGTCTCAAAAATCAATTGGGACGGTCACAAACCGCATGGTTCGCCATATGATCATCGAATTCAGAATAGAAAACCGTTACAGATTCCGATCGTATAATTCCTTCAAGCAAAATGATCTATGTGAATAAAATTGCTGCCGAGAAAACAATTGACGAATATCCAATCGAGAATGCGGAATACTTAACGACATTAAATGTTCTCGTTTTCAAGTAAGGCAATTGGGTTTTAGCAGGTGTTTAAGGGGATGGTTCTCAGTAGGTGAAATTTCGAGTGACTACAGGAGGTCACTCAGTATCCGTCGTTGTGTAACATTGTGTAGATATAGTTTTAATACTCGCACCTTAAAAAGCACATTTCTTTATAAAGAGATCAACATTGTCGCACGAAGATAAATCCTCTGTGTATTTCCCTTCTGTAGTTCGATATCCTTCATCAGTCATGATGCCCAGGCTTGGATGGAATATTACATAAAAGAGAGTGCATACGTATTAATTAACCGGGGTAAGCTTTCGGGTGTGACAATTTTGTATAACCTTCGGAAATATCGATATAGCCAGCATACACAGACTCACCATCATCTAGTGCCTCCGTCCAATCATCGAACTTTGTAGAAAAGTTAGATAAACTGCAACGATATTTTTTGAAAGTCGTGTTGTGCTGCAGTCCAAATATTTGGTTTTCAAAATGTTCTCTTATGCACGCAGTCACAATGCGTTCCATTAATTTAGAGATAATCGGAACTAGTGCTACAGGTCTATAGTTTGCTGTGTCTGAACGGCTAAAAGCTTTAAAAATAGGAGTTATCATACCTGCATTCCAATGCGGTGGTATTTTATCTTCATGTATGTTGGGGTGGAATGAGCGCGTGAGAGGAGCAGTCAAAGTAATTCGACACCTTCGAAAAATGGCTGTGTCAGCGGAATTCTTTTCGTTTGTTTCACAACGTTCCCGCCCAACCATATATTCATTGATAGTCAATTCACTTCACCACTTTCCCAGTGGTGAAGGTATTGTTTATCCTCTACCGCGGTTGCTTCATAGTTAAGACAAGGTCAAGGTTTGAACGTTTGTCAAGACTCCGTCAGCGAGTTGGCTGGTCAAAGTGGTTGTGCATTGAAGCAACTTCGATAACCTCCTGCAATTTATGTTTAAACGAATGCATGAAGTGTTCAATTTTTGAAATAGATGAGGGATATTAAAATCGCCAATGATCAGCAATTGGGTAGTCTGGTAGTTTGTGATGAATTGCAAGGATTTTATAAGTTTATCATTAAAAAAGCTTCCCGATTATGGCTGAATGATGGCGATCGTACATTCATCTCCATTCAATGTGTTTTTGTAACACCAACGTATCAGAAAGGCTTAGGTGTGGATGATCGATTACGTTTTACTGAGCTAAACGTTAATGAATGTACATTGCAAATCCAACGCCGGATCTCAAGCGATTGCGTCGGAATAGTGACATTTTCGGAGTCGAAAGCTCAGTGTCGGTCATTTAAGGCTGGAACTAAGTCTCTATAACGCCAACCAAATCGGGCGAAAGTCTGTTACAAAGCAAACATAGTTCACCTAATTTTTTGGCTACACACTAAGCATTCCTATTTATATTGCAGAATGTAGGATCGTATAATGTATCTTTTGGTCCAACTCGCAACGATGGTTTTTTAGGTGTTATTGGAGGATCACGCTTAGGCACGCATAGTCGTACGTCTGGATGAAATTTTGCGGCATACGATTTCAAGTTGGTATTGATGGCTAGAAGAAGTGATCTTGGCCCATCCCCTTTTCAGTTGGAGTATCTAGCTATTATGAATTGTCTGCAATAATTTAATCACGAGATTCAATAGCATCGGCAATGCATTGCCATTGATTTAAATCGTGTTGCTTTGATTCCGAATCTGATGATGCATCAACGTTTCCAGGGACACCGAGGAATAATTAACCACATGAGGTAGAATTGTCTCAGCAATTGTATTGACCTTTTCTTTCCCACCAGGGTATGAGGGCTTGGACTCGCATGTCAAACCCAGACAAGAACTGAGTAGATACGCGTTGAGGATGACTTCTTCCATGCCAGATTTGTTCACAATGTCACCCTTAATGGGAGCGACCAGTTGACGTGTTGGGAGCATTTATGCCGAGTTAAGCGCATCATCTAAGTAGGTACAGAGCTTAGTCCATTCGTTGAGCTCATGTGTTTGTCCTGTTGAAAAAATTTTATTAGTCGACTCCGGTACATTTGTGCAGATTACACAGAGAGCGATTTCAGTCTGAGTTGAATGAGCTGTAGTGTTGTTTTTTTGTGTTGCTCAAATCTGCCAACTAGACGGTTGGGATTCATTGCTCGTGTTCGCCATTTTATCAAAACCACGGTAAGCAGGGTTGTCTAAGTCCATCTTTATTACATCCGGATAGGCAGTTACCAAAATCAGTTAAGGGAGCACTTATTGGCGTAATATTTTCGTTCATTTTGCCGCCTTGAGTAACAACGTTTTCTCGTTGAATTACGTGGGAAGTTGTGTGAACTGGAATCCAGTGTTCAGAAACTGCATGAACTTTTAAAACACGTCATCAAGGCACCATCGTTACCCGACTTATATGTTACTGTTGATAGAAAATCCATCATATTCGATCAGGCCAGCATTTGCCCAGATTACCGCGCAGACGGTGTGTGTTCGCCTGAATAAGTGAATTGTCAACTTAACGGAAACGAGAAGCGTCTCAGTAAAGCCAGTTCTTGAATGACCGACTCAAATTATAAACCAAAATCCGCAGGTATAAACCTTAGTGTTATATGTACCAACGGAACCGAGTCACGGGAAACGCTGTTCGAAACTTAGCAAAAACATGACTTAGTTGAATGTTATAAACTTTGTAACCAGATGAGACTGGCTGAACAGCCACCAGAATTCTCCTCGCCTATCACGAATAACGCTGCAATCTGTGGAGAACATGGAAAACGTATTCTTAAATTCTTAGCTTCTTAGAGGTGGTCCAGTGTCGACACCTCGTATCCGTGGAGATCTACATTGGTGGGAGCGAAAGTCGTCGAGGAAATCTCGAGATGAAAATAATCCGAGAAACATTGTATTTCTAGGCGTTCCGGAAGAAGCTGCTGACGTACGTTTCTAAAAAACGTCTTAGCACGATCACAAACCTAGGAACACCTAGCCGGACCTATCGGTACTAAAAAGCTATACTTGTGAATGCTCTTAGGATACCGTGGTCTGCCTAATATGAAGGTCATGATCCATCCCTTCAAAGCTAACATTCTTGACAACCGAAATGACCGATTGCATCAAACGTGAATGGCAAGCTAATAGAAGAAACCTACCCCAAAACGTCAAGTTAAGCCTGCCCAGGATAATAACCGGAAGCAATCAAGCCATCAACTGCAGACCCTTCAAAATCTAGTGATGCGGTTTAAACTGAATATAAAGCATTCGTCAAACTTCATGAGCATTCAGACTCATCGGGAGTCGGACCAATAGCTTCAATACACGATACTAATTTCTGTTAGATAAATACTATCAAGTAAATATATACGAAGGCTCAGTGTTTAAGTAAAAAAATAACCTTAACTATGTTTGCTTTGTGGCCGACTTTTACCCGATTTGTTTTCCGTTATAGAGACTTGGTTCTAGCCCTACATTACACACGCTGAGCTAACGACTTCGCGGGTGTCACTTCCCCGCCGCGATCGCCTAAGATCCGGCGATGACGTTGCAGTCTACATTGATGAACATTTAGCGCAGTGCAACGTAATCGATCATCATGTCCTCAGCCTTCCTGATATTGTTGTTGGCCTTCGTCGGTCGATGTCGACCATGGATGTACATCACATCGCATGAATTTCATATTTTGCATCTTTTTAAATGACTAAACAGTCCGATTCGGGAGGAACAATCTCTCCCGCAGCGCTTGCAACGATAGTCGGAACTCTGTTGTATTGCATCAGTTAAACGCCGGCGGCTTGATCTGCATTCAGCAGCCGAGAGCTGTATATGCTCCTCCCCGGCTTATAGACGACGCTTTACACAATGCCTCCAAAGTGAGCGGTCAAGAGAAAGTACTTCTCAGCTTGTGGTGTCAATGTCAAGAGCTTTCATATCTCTTTTGCAAACATCTTTGTACCGCAAGTGTGGTCTGCCCAATGGTCGACTTCCTAATAGCAACTCACCGTGGAGTAGATCATTCGGAATACGACCATTTTCCATTCTATAGACATGACCAAGCCACCGCAGGGGGCGCTGACGTAATAGGGTGAACATGCTCTGTAGACCAGCTTGTGAAAGCACTTCAGCGTTAGTCATTCTGTCCATTCACGATATGTTCAAGATACGACGGATGCTTCTTAGATGGAAAGCATTCAGCTTCCGTTCGTGTCTTGCGTGGGTGGCCCAGGTTTCACTGCCGTATAGTAAAGCATTTAGTACGCACGCGCTGTATACCGTCATCTTTGTCTTTACAATCAGCTTGCGTTTACCCTTAACACCAGAGTTCAATCGGGACAAAATGACAGCTGCTCTGCTAATCCGCTCATCAATCTCCGTGTCTAGCGAGAGGTTATCCGCAATGGTTGAACCAAGATATGTGAAATGATGTACTGGTTCGAGCTGACAGTTTCCAACAGTGATGATTGGTGGCGATGGGGTACCGACAGTTTCTCCTTGACAATTGCTCCCCGACAGTTGCTTCGCGACAATTGCTCCTCGAACAATTGCTCCTCGGACAGTGGCTCCTTGACCAATTGCTCCTTGCCCTATTGCTCCTTGCCCTATTGCTCCTTGACCAATTGCTCCATGAATTTTAGGTCACGATCACATTGCGACGAAACTAATTCATACAAGTGAAGACAAGTATTTTTTTCTTTGAACATTTTAATAAAAATTGAATAAAATACTATAGATCACTGTAATAACAATAACAATAACTAAGCCATGTGTTTTTTAGTGTTTTTTTCACAAAATCCTGGTCTCATGTCTGATAACTGCACACAAAAAATATCACTGTTATAAAACATCTTCCAAACTACTGTCTTGATTGTCTTCTCATTCTTCTTCTGCAACAGAAGCCTACAAATTGTAGCAAAAGGCAATGCTCTTCAGTACACTCACGGTGTTCCCGACCCTGCTGACCTTCAACAACTCTTTTAATTCTTTCCGCCAGTTTGATGTGTTTCTTCCTTTTTGGTGGTGGGGGCTGACCACTCAACAGCTGGGTTATTGTGTTTTTGTTTAACATCTGTTCTTTTTTGATGCTGTCAATGAATCTGAACACATGAGGGAAGAATGCTCCCACAAGAGACTGCATTCTGTTGTGCCAGGCCTCGATACTGTTGTTGGTTCGTGGCATGTCTGACATGGTGCGTTCGTACTGGTTCCACAGTTCGATGGGAAACATGGGGGCACGGCGTTCAGCTCCTTGCCGTCTTGGTGGCCTCCCGATCCAGGTGTCTTCAAAATAGTCAACAAATGCCTCGCCTCCCTTCTCTGCCATGCATGTGACGAAACCTTGATTTTCTGTCAGAGTTTCAAATGCCCCAACAACTTGGTCACGGGGAAGAAATGCAAGCGCAGGAAGACACCGAATCCAACATGCAAAAAGACCATCCTCTTCAGCATAGGTGGTAGCTAATCCAAGTTGCTGACACTTCCTCCAGCAGCACTGACCCAGATGAAAGAAGCAGCCTGTCACTACAAGGCCAGGAAATTCCTGTTCAAAAGCACGGATGGCAGCATTTTCAAAGTCACACATCAAGGTCGTCGGTGCAAGGTTTGGCTGCAGCTCTCTGAGAGCCTGTTTAAAAAAAGAAAGAAAAAAATAAAAGCATAAAAAGGCATGTGTCAGTAAGGGGTGGAAAATGTCATGAAAATGATGAAAATAACCCTAACGCTTATCATGCTGAATATGATAATGGTATTGTGTACCTGTAGAACCCGACGATATACTGCCGTTGTTTTTCCAGGCAGCAGTGCAAACACCACCGGCATCATGAGTCCTTGGCAGCAACAGTGTATTGTGTACAATTGATGGAATAAGCTGGGCGCCACTTTAAATGTTCCATCGGCAAACCAGTGTTGACTTTCAGACAATAACATCAGATTTTGGTGGGTTGAGAAAATCAGAATGCGCTAAGAGCCAGGTCCAGAGTCGTGCAGACGTAAGCGCTCTCCATCATCAGAGGTCTTGTAGTCATCAGGAATATTCAGATCTTCCAGACTTGCAGGCAGTGGTGGGACCCGACCATTGCGGTTTCGCGTTCTTTGTATTTGTCTCTTAAGTGCCCGTTCTGTTGGCAAAGAAGCTGCTGTGATTTCAGAAACGCCTGTACACTGACTGGCAATGATCATCATTGTGGTTTCTTCTGTTGTAGACGCTTGTCTTTTGATGGAATCAACTACCTTCAGAACATTCTTGCGACACGCGTCGGGGGCATGGTTGTGTTCTGATGACTTCAAGATTGTAGTTCCACGGAGACGGAGTCGCCCGGAACAGTGGTCTTTTCGCTTTCGTTCACACACATAAAAATCAACAGTGGGGTCACTCTTGCTGGTTTCCTTTTTGTTGTACACGAAACGTTCGTAGCAAGCCTTAGGTTTGCCTTTTTCTGACAAATACCAAGTAACGTGTCTGTCCATTTTGAAAGGTAGCCTTCAACTGAACTATTTAATTATTTATAACAATCAAACAAGTAATCCCCCACTGTTGATTTTTATGTGTGCGACTCCATCTCCGTGTAACTGAGTTCAAGTGATCTCAGTTCACTTGTACAAGGAGCAATTGTCCGAGGAGCAATTGTCCGAGAAGCAATTGTCCAAGGAGCAACTGTCCGAGGAGCAATTGTCCGAGGAGCAATTGTCAAGGAGCAACTGTCGTGGACCCGGTGGCGATGCAGTCCCTTGACCAAGGACTTTGGTCTTGCTCATGCTGATTGTTGGCCCAAATTATTTGCATGCCGGAGAGAAACAGTCCATTAGTGACTTGGGAGTGAGCAATAAAGGAGACATCGTCGGCAAACAACAGGTCACGGATTATCACATCCCGTAGTTTGGTTTGTGCTCTCAACCGGTTCAGGTTGAAAAGCTTGCCATCACTTCGCGTGCGTATGTAAATGCCTTATGTTCTCGTTTTAAAAGCGTGCTTCAGAAGCAGAGCAAAGGAAATGCCGAACAGCGTGGGAGCAAGAACACACCCTTGTTTGACGCCTCGGCGAATTTCAAATGCTTCTAAACTGCAACCATTAAAATGGACTGAGCCTTGCATGCCTGAGTGGTTTTCAATCAACGTAATGGACGAGATGAATGTATGATCGGTATCCTTTACCGCTCACCATCATCGAAAAACTCTTTTACTGGTAAACTAATCAAATCCTAGAAATATATCACACGCCGATTCGAGTGCAAATATCTAATCAATTCTCAAGGTCATGTTTTTGCCTTGCATGAAAGAACTTGATTTCTGACTCAGAAATATTGGTGCAGATTACGCGTAAAATATATCCGTGCTTTACTCTAACGTTTCTGCCTTTGACGCATAAAACCGCTTATTTTTCAACACCCAAAAATGGAAAATGTTGAACGTCAGTAAATAGTTCGAATTCACATAATCTCTGCGCTCTCATCAACTTCCATGAGCTATGGAAGAGGAAAACCTGAATGTGTGGATTAGCAGTAACTTGAAATATTCACAACAGTGCTCTGTGATATACAAAATGTCCAGTTAAAGCTTGTTACACCTCAGAAGGATATTCGGTAGTATCACACAGCAGGTCCACTAACGGTTAATTGATACCTATATCCTGGACAACAATGGAGTGCGCTGTTGAAACACTATGACTCTTGATGTGAACTGAAGTTCTCGTCTACTCGCTACTTTATAAGTAGCTGAAGGGACTAAACTAAGCCCCAACTGATCCAACGGCGTATTGCCGCGAGGGTTATTACAACCCCTGGATAGTTCAAAGTAGAATACTATTCCGAAACGCTAAAATCTCACCGGAAGCACAGGACCGGTTTCGAGGTTTTTGCCTCTCATCAGCTATGCGTATCCGCTGGACTCTTCGCGTTTCGAACTAGTATTTGTGTAGGCGCAATGTGAACTGAAGTACACTTGATTCAAGAGTATGGTTAGCAAGTGTCATTTGGGCATATTTTATCCCTTTAGAAACTAATGTCCCATATTGATTTTCGGAACCAATTTTTGCGGTGTGTCGCATAGTTCTTTGAAATTTTCGACCTCAAAATGTACTGAACTCTTCTTACCGGCGATATTTTAAACTAAATTGAATTTACATATCTAAACAAATCTCTTTTGTGAGTCGTGGATTTGAAATACCATACTCGTTATATACTATATTCTTCTTCATCTTAAATCCTTCCGTAAACATTTGGGGTTGTAATGTGTTTGTTTTTTAAACATGAGACATAAATTTCTTCAATCTTCTAATCCTTGAATCGCTGCAAATAATTTTGATGAAACTGGTATTGCATTACACGTACATCCAATTAGATGAGGAGTATGAGACATTCTTGAGCTCCAGTTGAGCAATCATGTTTGAAGTCAACACATTTTCCTCCGCACATTTTAGTGAATTACTTTCACTTTGTAACTCAGTATTTTGTACATACAACTTTTGGCATTATATGTTTAATTCTTTTTTGGCCATGTACACTTCATTCGTATTACCGCTTGTACAATACACTTTATGGCGGTTAATATAATTTCGAACTCGGATTTTGTCTCCTCCAGTGGTTGCGAAGTCTGTGTGCGCCGCTCTGTGCTGGAACTGTGATTAATGGATTCTCCAACATTTTAGCGCTTTCTGCACCTTGGATTCCATTTCTTGGATTTTCCCGTTGTAAATTACTTCGCTATCGTTGGACGTTACGGAACTTTCATTGGACATTTCCACCTTTGGTCTTTTAGTGAGTACTTTCCATTTTTGCCGTATTGTGTGTACTGCTAGACTTATTTTTGGTCTACCACACATCGATTCAATATTTGAGAGTTTTTTATGGTAAAATATGGTACAACACCATCAAAAGTGTAAATGTAAAAGTTGAACATGGTCGAAATGCTCGATCAGACAGCAGCCTACGAATATTCTGGAGTCAACGAGCATTAGAAAACTAATCTTTGAATAAGGTTTAAACATAAAGAGTGCGAAACAATTTGAGATTCGGAATTGATGGAGGGACTAATTTAGTTCCACTGGATGGCTGTACAATGACACGTTAAATTGCGATAAGCTTCGAAGTTTTCGAGGCGGAAAAATTACGTTCTGCATCTATATTTATATTATCTAATATATATATATCTATAATATATATCTATATAAAAAAAGAACACTGAATAGAAGAAACAACGACAGTTCCGTTGAGAATGTGGAATATCAACTATCTTTGGGTGAGTACATGCGGCTTGTCTTTACCGAATGCGAAATAGATGCCTCAGAGGGTACATATTTGAGTTCATTATTTTATAACTTAGGATTAGATCAAATCGAACCAATCTACAAGGCCGTGCATCCATATAAGAATGAACCACTCGATCTTCATATGGTAGGTTGCGGAGACATCCAACCATTTAAGTTGCTGTGTGATAAATCCTATCGAGTAGCTTGATCTCCTTTTGTAGTTACGGTGCCCAAGCTTGCACTTAGTGAAACATCACTGGGATAATATAGAACTTATGAGCGTGGAGAATGTTCCACGGTGAAATTGTTCGAAAATCGCTAAAGCATACCTAGCACGCGGCTAGCTCGATTGTATATAGCTTCGCAATGCATGCTGTTCTTAGGACGTCTACTAATCCATAAGCCGGGGTCCTTTTGTGGTTCAGTAATGTTTTTGCGACTCAATGTTGTATAAAAAATGAAAAATCTTTACATATTTGCAACATTTCACACTTTTGAAATTGAATGGAAGCTTGTTTCGCTCTGACCAGCTAACCAATATATCAAAATAGCTTTGCAATCGCAAACAGTCCATGCTTGACGTGATTTGCATCCAAAGTTTAACATCATCCGCAGAGAGAACTATTTTGGCTGAGACAAGTTTCGGAAGGTCGGTGATGTAAACCCAGAGGAGACGTGGAGCAATTAGCGAACCTTGTTGGACGCCGCTAGTAGCTTCGATGTCCACACAAAACGCACCATCGATACGTACAGTTGCCTTGCGATCGAAGAGGTAACTTTTCAGCTATGTAAGAAATCACTTATTAATACCAACATTGTGCAGCTTGCTCAGAAGTATCGAATGGTCCACATGATCAAACGCATATGATATGTACAAGTAACACGCATGCACGCAACCACCGTCATCCACTGCCTGCTTCCAGTCGTCCATTGTCTCTAGTAGGTTAGTCAAGCAGCAACGAGTCTTCCCAAAATCCATGTTGCTCTCTAGATAATAAGTTTTGGGCTTGGAGATGACTCATATTTAAGTCGCACACAATTCGCTCCAAATTCAACCTGCAGTATGTGGTGCTGTAATATTTTAGAATTGATGTATATATCACATATAGATTCCGGTACAATTGGCGCTGACAATTCTGATGAAAACTTGGGAATAAAAACTGGCGAGAGCGTTAGCGGTTTCCAGCACAGAATCAGTTAGTCTGTTATCTGTCATGATCGAAAAAAAAACATGGTTTCAGCTTCGTAGTGTTCGATAAAGCAGTTTGGGATTTTGCTGCATTCTTACTGCCAACTGAATCTGGTGATATTTTTTGTCCTCTCGGATGAGATTTGTGACTTGATTCCGCAATTCGCGAAAGTTTGTCCAGGTCAAATCAAATCTGGCGACCCTGTGAATTGCTCATGCCAAATTCCGCTTTGTCAACCATTTTCTAGTCTGACTGCGAATTCTGAAGTGTGGTTCTTTGCTATTATGTTTCAGGATATATTTAGAATTGAAATGTATCATGTTGATGATGTAATCTGTCAGGGTTGTACAATGCGAGTCCGGATCACTGAAATTTATATTATTTTCATCAAAAGCTACCATTATTTTCATCAAACCAATTTAATCCATTTTTCTACTTCGTTTTGTTCGCTTTACCTTTCTACTGGCGTTTAACACGTATTGAAAGAGCAGAACGAGGTGGCCGCTTCGACTCAACGGAGTGTGATACTGAACATCTTCAACAGCCAGGCTTCAGATGTTAAGGCTAGGTCTATTCAATTCAATTCAATTTCAATTGTGTAAAAAGCATAAAGCATACAAAAAACCACAGTATAACATGGCAACAACGTAGAAATATAACAAGCAAAAAAAGAATTAGGTTGCTTACTCAGCAGTTCAAGAATCAATTACAAATCCAAAGGGCAGAAATTGTTTTGAATTGGTGGGATAACAAATGTAGATGCATGGTGTTAAGATGTATAGTTTTCTTCGATGCACGGGTTCAGTGTCAAAAAGGCATCAAGGCTCCTCTTGAAAGTTTGCTGATTTGGCGAATTTACAACATTATCTGGCAGATTGTTTCAAGTAAAACGAACTCGCACGGCAAAAAATGTCGTCTGCAGTTGAAATTCGAGTAAGGGAATGTTAGAGTAAATGTGTGAGCTCTTGTATTATGCGAGCTCCGTAGATTCAATAAGCATTGTAGAGAGTGATTTTCGGTATTCAAAATGTTGTAAACCAGAATCAAATCCACTCAGAGATGACGACGTGGATAATCAAATAATTTTAGCGTTTTGATTCGCTCACTGTCCGGTGACAAGTTTGGTAGCTCGATGATATATTCGTTGCAAAGTTGCAACATTTTTTAAGCCATCGTGACCATGCTTGAACCGCATATTCCATCGTGGGTCTGATGTACGTATTTCAAATGCAGGGAATTGTCTGTTGTGAGAACTAACCGAAAATTTTCCTTAGGAGTGACAATTTCTGTGATGTTTTCAGATAGACGTAGTTGCAGTGGCTCGACATTCCTAGGGTGTTGCTTATTAACACACCCAAGTCCTTTTGTTTCATGGTACACGAGAGGCTGTGTTCCAAGAAAATACTGGAACTCCACATATTTGCAAATGTTTAACATGTGACACTTTTTGAAATTCAAAATTAGGCAATTTTTTAATGACCAAGCTTGGAGGATGTCCAGATCCTTCTGGAGAATTTCGAAGTCTTCCGACTTACTTACTTCGGCCACACTTCCATGTCGATTACGAGCAGCACGATCTAACATTCGATGAAAGTCGGTATATCATTGGCTAAAGCGCGAAGAGGATTTGGGAGGACGGATCCCTGAGGCACTCCACTTGTCACAGCTACCGACTTCGATATAGCACCGTCCACATTGACTTTAACAAGCCGATCTGTCAGGTAATTTTCTAACCATGGCAAATAGTCTGCCAGTGATGCCACAACCTTCCAGCTTCTGCAAGAAAATACTGTGTTTTACACGGTCAAATGCTTTCAACATATCGAGACCAAATGGTCGCTGGAACCTAGCGGACAATCGTATGTAATATTGGAGAGAATACTTGTAGCTCAGGAATTGGATATTGTGTCTTGAGTGTTCGCTGAGCGAAGACGTTTGCAAGAAGTTCAGCTGACGATGTCATCTATCTCGATGACGAAACTTACTACTGTTACAATACCAGCTCAGCAAACACACAACATACAAAATAGTATGTAATGTTTACGACGGAGACTTATTCAGTTGTCAAGATCAGATCGAGCATTGAAGGCATATCTCTCCCTCTGTATCTTGTATTGCTTTCAACGTGATTATAAAAGAGAATTTCATCAAACAGCTGCTGGAAGATGGCTGCAGTGGAGGACTGAGAAATTTTGTTAATGTTCAGCAAGTTAGGCAGATTAAAGTCTCCCATGATCAAGATTCTGGCATGATATCTCGAGGCAATCAAGCGTAGCTTATCGAGTAGATTCGTATTATACACTTCCGGGCTGCTTTTGGACGATAAATTACGCTGATTGTGCAATCTTTGCCTGTAGTCGTTGTCATCAAACACCATAGCGTCTATAGCAGATGTCTGTTGCAAAATTTGTTGTCGTGTATATTCGAAAACATGATTATACATGCGGATGTAATCGAACAATTCGCAAAATCTGTAGCATAGTGATCGGGATGGATGATCAACTCGGATATATAGTCGAGGCTGATTGAAGTCTCCCATAATAAGCAATTGCAAATTGCGCTGTTTTTCGACGTAATGCATTGCTTCCAAAACGTTTTTGTTATGCGCATCAGATGATGAAGGTGAACGGTGAACTACGCCAACGATGCAACTGTCGCCTGATTCGCGCTTCAAGTTACATCGTATACTCTCTTCCTGATCGAGTTCAGTGTCCTTAACTACTGTCCTGGGGGTATACAGCAACTCAGCCACCGGTTTCTCCATAATTTCCATAATTTGCATCAATAATACTGAGTTAGAAATCCCGCTCTTTCAAGCAAGATAAAGATATGAACTTGATAAAATGTTCGGTATTTGCAATCGAATTAGCTTAGATTTTAACACCCGACTCGGTTGGCTCCTCACTCGCAGTCCTTGAATCAAGACAAAAATGGTTTGCGTTATATCCCTTTCGCCAACGAAAAGGATATGGAAAATGTCCCACTGAATTTGTATTTAGTCCGAGCACAAACTGACTCATACCACCTTATATATGCTGATGTACCATGGTTGGAAAGACAACGGATCAACCAGCATCATGGAGTATTGTTCTCCTTAACGTTCTAGAAAATAAGAAAAGAATAGAGCACGTTCGTAAACAGTAGTCAATTATTGTCGAGACTATCGGTTCCCAAAATTCTGTGGTCGTCGATAAATACAGAACAACTTTTTCGCCAAACTATCAAGGAAATGGTTCCAATCCAGTTAATGTTACACTTTCGTCAGATAGCATGGCCGATTCAAACTAAAACTGTACAGAAACAAATAACCTGAAAACGTTATATTGTGCAATCCCAAACCTGGTGCCTAGGTTAAATTGCAACTTTCCTTTGTAAAATCATCCAATAATTACACAAAGTCGCCAGCGAAAATACCACAATTGTTTCAAAAAACAGCAGATTTTCGACTTCGACAGCGTAGAACCATTAAATGTTGTTACTGAATCATTGTTATATGATAAAAGCTCACTGAAATATCTCTATACAAAAGCCCAAAGTTTGATCAATATATTGCATGAATTAACCGAGCGTTGCTAACGATAGTTACCCAAACTCAACCCTGTTACTGGAACCTCCTATCAATATTGTATAACTGTCACGAACGTCTTCAGTGCATGTAGATTCACAATACCGAACTTGAATCAGCAGATACCGTCTGGTCTAGTCTTACACAGGTGTCACATGACGACTGCATCATTGCAATAATATATCGGCCATCAACCTCGACGAAAGCTCAAACCGATAGGTTAGTACAGGCTCTACACTATGTCTGAGAGATGTGAAGCTCCAAATTACGCGTTAAGGAAACTTCAAACTTTCGCAGTTCTTCGCCAGAACAGATCAACCTCTACACACTCTGGATCAAAAATTTCGTGACCTAATGCTTCCAGTGCATAACCACGTGCCGGACTTTACTCAGAGAAGATGATCCGATTTTCTCGCGAACATCTGGTCAATTATCGCAACATTCGTGTCATAGGAATACTTTCGAAACCCGAATTTGTTTTATAGACCATTAAACCTTTGAACTAGTTTGAATTACTTTGAATCGTAAAGTATGAGGACAAAGAGAATTTATTTAGGTTAAACAGAACCAAGTCACTTCAATATTATAACGAATGCGTATGGGTTTATCCGTGTGGTCAAACTATCAGAAACTACGCACGTGCACATGAATCCCGAAACGCAAATGGAAGCGGATCAGGCAAAATCTTTTAATACGCTAAGCACAAGGTATATAACATCACATATTTATTTTATATAAAAAATATCTTATCACAACTCCTTATTGAAATGCGCGTATACAATTCATCATTTACAATTGATTTGCCGAAAGATTTCATGTCAATCAGATGCGATTAAGCTGTAACCAAGCAGAGCCCGTTTGACAGACATTCATCGACGCATATGTTTCAATAATGGCTGGCGTTTGTGAATTCGAGGATATATCCTCATTTTCAAATTGAAACTTAGCTTTTATGTGGGGACGAATCTAAATCACACATTCGAATGTCTGTTCATGGATACGTATACGTGATGAACTACAATAACCGGTCGCGTGCTTCCGTTCTACAAAATATTTGTATAGCAAACGTTTTGCAGACACCACTTCAAACAACACACTGTATAACGTGTGTTTTTACCCAATAAAACAATTATATTGCAAAAATTCATGCAATGATTTAAAGCGTGATTAATTATGCACCTGAGCAGCTTTTATTAATTTATTTCAATAAATATGCTTCTGTATAATGAAGAAAGAAAACCGCGATAATTTAACACACATTATGTTCTCTCCCACAGACGATGCTTTTGATCATCGCCTCAAACCATGCCATTGACTTGATCCATTTAAGAAAAAGCATCTTTACCTCACAGCTGTGAAAAAATTTGGGATGCAACGCGAAATAACTGCACGGGTAAGCACGATGCTGTCATATTTTTCAAAGAGATAGCGCTTGGTGAATAGACATCAGTGAAATAAACCAAACATGATTTTAATGGAATTTACGCCTACTCATCAGTAGAAAGGTTTTGTAAATTATTCAAACGTTTGATCACAAGTACGATGCAAGAATTACATTCTTGTTTCCTAATTATCCCTGCTCATCAGTGATACTTATTTACTGACAGTTGATGGTCTCTCTCTGGCCAATTTGTCATCCTGATGCTTCAAGTTCTCGGCAACAATCGGGTGCTGGATTGAACAATATTTAGCTTTCGGTTCATAATTTGTAAATTGGTTCAAAGGTGTTGCCTCGCAACCAATGATAATTATTACAAACATTGCATGTCGTTAAGTTGATATTACTAGAAACATTTCCATGTTTACATCGTTTTCGCCTCTACCGCAAGTTCACCTTTGATGCTATAATATCAAGGTCGTAGTGCCACTGTTTCCTATTCCACAAATTAAACAAAGAAATCAAAGCTCTTTACATTGACACTGCGAGTTGAGGGAAACTTTTCCCTGAACGAGGAACTTCAAGGCACCTTGTATAGCGTCATCTGCAAGCTGTTGTAGAGCAGATACAACTCTGTCAGTGGGTAACTCAAATCATTCGACCTCGCACTGCACATTGCAGCAAGCACTGAGAGAGAGATTGTTCCAATGGAACAGGACTGTTTATCAATTCGAAACGCTGTGAGCTACGAAGGCATTACGCGCTTATGATGCACACCCATTGTCAATATAGACCGACTAAGGTCAACGACGAATCAAGTGATATTTTACAATATTTCTTTTACAGCATTGATACGCTCTCGTCATTGAACTCAATTTTACATTCTCTAATGTGCTTTTATTAAAAATGATGTTGAAGCCACGTTTTCTGTATGCAATATTTTAGTTTCGGCGTGTGATAAATTTTCTTTTCTCTTAACCGAAGAAAGAAATTAGGAAGCCCATATGGGCTACAGCTATTTATCCAAATTGCACTGCCCTGGTATTCATCTCAACGCACCATTGGAGAGGAAACTCCATTCCGCTTCTGTGAATCATTACACGGGAAGCAGCAGATAGCTGTTAAACGCTACGGCTCGACTGACGTAGAGCTCAGTGCCTGGGCTATTTTCGACGCTGGGACGGATTTTCAGGTCTAATTGGACAGCTACCTCCCGCCTTAATCTGGTTAGCTCTCAGTCAATAAGTTGCTGTCTCGCCTCATTATGTTCATAAGGATTATAAATCAACAAACAATCAGACTGTCTTTTCCAACTATCGAAACGAATTTCTATACAACAAAGTTCAGCTCTGAAAATAAAAAAAATTGAAGGTCCGGTCCATGCTCACGGATTTCATGATGACGTCTCGAATATTTGAGGTGTCAGTAAACCGATTGTTATGAACAACGAGCTAATACGGCTGAACGTCGACGTAGCTGCCCTGCAAGAGACGCGATTACCAGACAGTAATATGCTAACAGAAATATATTACAAAATGTTTCGCAAAGTATGTGGTTCTAATGCGTCTCCGCTACATGGATTTGGTTTTTCCGTGCGCAGGAGCCTACTAAATGCTGCAGAACCTAGCAGCAGAGGAAGCCAACGTATTTGGACTCAATATCTGAAGTGCATTCCTGGTAAAATTGCGGTGGTCAAAGTTTATGGACCGACAAACTCTGCGACGCCTGCTTAAGAGACGCTTCATATCATAAACTCACAACAGTTTCCAAAATTGTGCCACTAAGAACGTGTAAAGGCATTGGGTGAATTCAATGCCAGAGTTGGTGCAGATTACAAGTCTTGGAAAAACTGCCTCAGAAGTTTTGCAGTATGTCAAACCAATGAAAACGGACAACGCCTTTTAAAATTATGCACGCAAAACCACAAAAGAAAGTTTCTTGGAAAATTCCTCACTCCAAGAATTGGCATCAGCAAGATCGTATTCATGTGAGGTGCACTGTTATTTGAAACGTACTTATTACCAGATAATATCACGGCACAGACTGCAACACCGAACATTCGCTGCTTTGTGCAAAACTCGCCTTTCCCAATGCGAGATTTCACCGCACCAAATTTTCTGCTAAGCCAAGGGTAGACGTCAATCCCACGTGAAAACCTAATCTAGCTGCTTGATTTCAAAAGTCTTCACAGCCGATTTCAATAAGAGAACCCCACTCGAATCTGCATCAGAAATCTGGAAATTGATGAAAAGCTGTAAATGCCGAGTCACTCATTCCACTTACGGTCCAAAGAAAACTTGAACGAGCGACTGTTTCGGAGTAAAAGCTTTTGAGATTACTGCCGTGTTGATTGAGAAACGGTCAGCATTCTTGAAGGTCAAAGGTATGCCAACAGATGAAGACTTACGACTTCTAAATGCAGCTAGTAGTTAGGGTCAACAGACTGCAAGACGATGTGAAATGTGTATTGAACTGAAATTAGCCTTATTGTTCTACAAGCTATGGATATTATAAATTTTGACGATATGTTTGATAGGATTAGAGAGCTTTTGCTACCAAACGGATCTTATTAAGACTGTACCTAGTAAAGCAATGCTTCTGTCTATGATCTACAAAGAGTACGGTTTTAGCGCAGTTACTTGAATATGTTGAGAGGGAAAGATGGGTAGACCACTTCAACTCTCTCTAATCTAGGCACAGTATGTATTTATCGCATGCACTTAAACATTTTGAGTGGTTGCCAACCGTTGAACAGCTAGATAGTCTCTCTACTCTTTCTGAGCTCAATGGGGCAATCGACCGCTTAGCGAATGGGAAGGCCCCTGGTAACGGTGGCATACCACTTGAGCTCATCAAATGCTGTACAGCAGGATTCCTACAAACTCGTCACCGTTTGCTTCTTCAGTGCTAGCAGGAGCAGTGTGTCCGACAAAAAATGTGAAACAATGTTGATTAAGCTATTTGAGAACAATTACAGAGAACACTAGCTCATGAATGTTGTTAGCAATTTTTTCTGAAGTCTTACATAACCTGAAACTATTATTAGCTGATCGAATTAACTCCGAATGTGTAGTGGCCTCGGCAGGGATAGTTCACCGCTGGAATGATGTTCTCCCTGAGATAATTTCAAGAAAATTGTCGTGAATCGCGTTTGCCATTCTACGCTACTTTTATTGATTTAACGGAAACATTCCGCTTCGTCAGCAGGTACGGTCTATTCAAACAGCTTTGTCTGATAGTCTTCCAAAAGAAACTGCTCAAACTCTTTATTTATTTTTACTTTGGCATAAAGAGCTCAGTTTATTTCAACGGTTTCAGTTCAGAAGCATTTGAAAGGCGTCAAACAAGCATGTGTTCTTCCTCCAAAGCTGTTCGACATTTTCCTTGCTCTACTTCTGAAGCACGCTTTTAGGACGGGGACCGAAGGCATTTACCGACGCACGTGATGTTATGGTGAGCTGTTCAACGTCATCCAGTTGAGAGCACAAAACAAGGCAAGGGATGTGCTAATCCGTGACCTGCTGTTTGCCGACGATGAAGTCTTTATTGCTCACTCCCAAGTCGCTATTGGACTGTTTCTCTCCGGCATGCAAATAATTTGTGCTAACGATCAGCATGAGCAAGACCAAAGTCCTTGGTCGAGGGACTGGAGCACCTCCCATCATCACTGTTGGAAACTGTCAGCTTGAATCAGTGCATCATTTCACATACCTCGGTTCAACCATTGTAGATAACCTCTCGCTAGAAACGGAGATTGATAAGCTTGTTAGCAAGGCAGCAGTCATTTTTCTCGATTAAACTCTCGTGTGTGGGGTAACCGCAAGTTGACTGTAAAGACAAAGATGTTTGTATACAGCGGATGCGTACTAAATGCATTACTGTACGGCAGTGAAACCTGGACCACCTGCAAAGAACGCAAAAGGAAGCTGAATGCTTTCAATTTGCCAAGCATTCGTCGTAACTCGACCATATGTTGGATGGACAAACTTACTAATTCGGAAGAGCTTTTAATAGCTGGTCTAAATGACATGTTCACTCTATTATGACAGCGATACCTGTGCTGCCTTAGCCACGTCTACACAATAGAAAATGGTCGTATTCCTGAACCCGATTTCCATGTTAACTAGAAATCATGTAGTCGACCATTAGGCAAACTGCTATTGTATTTAAAGGCGTTTGAAAAAGAGATACGAAATCTTTTGGTATTGACCCCACGAGTGCGGGAAATCTTGCTCTTGACCGCTCACATTAAAGGCAATGTGTAAAACGTAGCTGCAAGCAGATCCAGCTCTTGCCTGCTGAACGCAGATCACGCCGCCTGCGAAAAAATAACTCTGATCAACCGAGTTATGCCTATTGTTGTGATCGCTGCGAAAAAGTATGTTTCTCCCGATTCGGAATGTTAAGTCATTTAAAAGTTGTGAAACATAAAAGAAATCATGCGATTGTAATTCCATGGTTGACAACGACCGAACGAGGCCAAGAACGACAACACTTGTTGCTCACTGTCGTTTTATGATCAAAGTAACTACATGATATCAAACACAAAAAAAAGAATATGGATAATTTTCATAGTTTCATTTCTACCACAAATTTAACTAGAGATTTACAAGTTGCATAGGCTGCTTTTACTAGATTACTGCAATATTTCATCTAGCAACATAAGTCAGGTAGATTTATTTGCTTTAAAATGCATCCAAAGATCTTTTACAACATTTATTAACTGGAATGCATGAAAGACTACATATAAAAGGTGTGACATCTTAGGATCAGAAGCATTCTGGTTTCGTAGTATATTACAAATTCTATTGCTAATCCATAGAATATTGATGAAAGATAAGTTTGACATTGATCCACAATTTCATTTCAAGTATTCTGAAGAATATAATCTTCGCCATGAAAACAAAATAATTATACCGACAATTCACAATCGCATACGATGAAAATTCCAAAAGTTCTTATTCATTAAATTGGCTTTCTGATAAAATATGACTGATACAGCTCTTGGCTTGTTTAAAGCAGATCACGCCACCGGCGTGCAACCGACGCCCAACGACCGAGTTCTGCCTATCGTTGCAAGCGCTTCGGGAGAGATTGCTGCTCCGAAATCTGACGGCTTAATCAGTCGAAGAGCTATAGAACATGAAAATTCATGTGATTGTGATGTATATTGACCGAATGAAGTCAACAACAACGATTAAACACTTCATTTAATGATTATAAAAATAACCTCAAATCAATTCTTACGACAAAAAAATAGCTGAGCTATTTACTAATATTACAACTCCCGAAAAATTTACTTATACGGCATTGAAGGTTTTAATTTATTACGCGTATGTTGAGAGATTCATTTAACATTTTCCTTGAGGATTTACTTCGCAGAAATATTAAAATTAGAGAAAATAAACTTTCTCAATTTTTAAAATGATGACGCTAGTGTATAGGATACGATGAATTGAATTCACCAATCCTATATACCCGTTTGGAAATGCATGCTGTGCATCATTCGTGAAAAAACAGTACACTCTTTATCTTCCCAAACTCTATAATGCAATGTCAGTTGTTTATAACATAATAAGCTCAAGATTGAAGGTTCAATGGGTCGGACCTGTGTTGCTTTTTGATGGGAAGAACACGCGCTAATGCATTGCGACCCACCTAGTTCTCCGATGTAACACAGGAAATTAATGAGATAGAGGAAGTAGAGAGAAGTCATATTCATGACAAAAAATTGAGTAACTGTAAGAGGGAATGGTAATCTTCCATTTCAGTAGGAAGCAAATTCCACCGATTACAAATTCAATGTAAGAAAAATTAACACCGGCATTCCACTTTGTTCATGGTCAATATTGAGACAGTAACCGCAATATTGGTTCGCATGTATAAATCGGTTTTGTTGAGATTTGTTACAATATAATGAGATCGCATCTGACGGTAAGTTAGTGCACTGGCAGGATGTTGCAGGTACCTTGTTGGTGTCCATACGATGTCAGCTTTCTGGTTATACTAATCTCGTAGCGGTATTCGATAATATGATTGAATTCGGATTTCTCGTGATTTTCCCGTATATGATCTACGCATGCAACGCTTTTCATACGCTTCAAGTCCTCAAAGCTATTAACGTCTTTAAAAAGAACTTATTCTTCCCAATCCACTGGTTAAATTTCCAACCTTGTGCGATCAAATACCGAAGTATATCGCCGGAATCAATTCTGATTTTGCACTGAAAAGTAAACACCGCTTTTTATCGCGTTCACGATTTTCATCACCAGTCGCTCGACAAAACCCTTGTTCGTTCAAACACCACTGAGCAGTGCTACTCAGAAACCCAACGGTATGACCCGAGATGAATGTAAAGCGCACCGGGCTGCATGTATACGGTTTGCCAAAAGTCGGTAAGTCCTAAGGTGAGGTCTGTCACGTGTTTCGCTGGTTAGTTGGAAGTGCAAATTGCTGACCTCGGATTTCGTATCGAGTAATAATGGAGATAATGGTCCCAGTGTTTGTTATGTTTGTCTGGTTTGCAAGGCCAAACCAACAACGACAGCCTCGGAGGCGAAAACCCCTGAGAATGATGTTGTGACGCGTCCAAATGGACTGGAATCCAATATACAAAAACTGAATGAACTGTTCAAAGATGTCATGAAGGCAGCATCGTTACCCGACTTAGATTTTACTGCGAAAGATGCGATGGAAATTCAATCATGCTCGGAAAGGCCAAAATTCGCCCAGATAAACGTCCAAATGGTGAATTAACCGGTTAGTGTTCGCCGGGATCAGTGTCTCCTCAGCTAAACGGAAACGAGAAGGGACACTGTAAAATCAGTTCTCAGAACACCGACTTTAATTATAAAAATAAATCCGCAGGTATAATCCTAGGTGTTATATATACCAAAGAGAGGGAGTCACGCTGTTCGAAGCTAAGCAAAAACATGACTTACTTGAGTGGTTTAAACTTTGTAGTGAGATAAAACTGGCCGCAGTTACTCCATCATCATAAGTTGGGATACACCGCCACCTGAATTCTCTTCACAAAGATGATTATCGCCTCTCAGGAATAACGCTGCAATCTGTGAAGGACGTTAAAAATGTACTCTTAAATGCTTACATTCATATAGGTGTTCAAGTGTCTACGGTTGGTATCCATGCAGATCTACCATGGTGAGAGCGAAAGTCGTCTAATAAATCCTGAGAAGTAAATAATCCGATAATTTTATTTCTAGGAATTCTCAAAGATGCTGCTGATGTACATCCTCAATAAAATTTGAGCACGATCACAAACATTGGAAATACCTAGCCTGACAATCGGTATTAAAAAAGCCATACATGCGGATGATTTTAGGGTACTGCATTCTGCCAAATTTAAAGGACAAGGTACTAGCTTTTGAAGCTAACCGTCTTGACAGCCGAAATGACCAATAGTATTGAATGCGAATGGAAAACTAATTGGAGAAATCTACACCCGAACGTCAAGTTAAGCCTGCCCAGCATAATACCCGGAAGCAAGCAAACGGTTAGTACCCACAAACCAACGTCTAGTGATGCAGTTCAAGCTGACGATCATACGATAGCTCCAAAAACTTAAGCCTTCCGACTCTGAAGGATTAGGCCCATTGATTATCTTTCATTAATTGAACTCAATAAACTTGAAAAATATGTATATTCAAATGCGGAGATATCCGTTTCAACTATGAATTTGATAAGGGAAGTTCGAGTGACAATTAGCGTCGGCGTAGCTCTCTATTATCATTATCGCCTCCTGTGCCATCAAATAGACAACACAGAATTCAACCCGAGCATAAACTGTGGTGTTCTGGAACGCTGATATCTGGTAAAGTTTGCACGATTATAGTGGTCTAACGGTCTCCTTTATCTTCGAAATAGTACAACGAACGGTTGACCTAAGTGCGTCAGCGCTTGACTCACACACAGCAAGGAACGATACTTAATATAAGATATTTAAACTGCCTACTCCTTATCTCAGAGACGTTCACTCCCCGCAATTGCTAGAATACCGATTCAGAGAGGTAGTAGGTTCAGTCATTTTATACAATCATGTTCACGAGTGCACTCGGGAAGAGGTTCTGACCATCCATCCGTCTTATATTTGGTGTTAACATCGGAAGAATAAAATTGTCAAAGCGATCAGATTCCAGTTTTCCTGTGTCTTAATGACCATTAAGTGCTTGAACTCGACTTAGTTTTTAGTACACAATAATGTCTTGATCGGAATTGGGTGGTTCACCGGGTATATAAATTAGCCATGAATAAATAGCTCGTGCAGCTTCAGCATTGGCAGAGGGACCACATAAGCCGTGACTCGCAAGGGATCGCTCATAGAATATCCGAACATGAGTTTTGTTTCAATGACCGCGGCATAACAAAAAAAGTGGATATTGCTCAAGCAAGCAGCGTGTATGCAGCGTAGGGTCAACAATACTTTTACTTCTGAAAACATTTCCGAATTCTACGCAACAAAGTCTGCTCACACATTCGAGAGGATAATGAAGTGCACAGATTGATGCTACAGTCAAAAATGGAACGCGGCCCTAAGTTGCTATACACATCATGAATGCGTAATCAAAAGTCAAACCAGTTATTTTTGACGTCCAAAATGGTGGAAAACTCGCTCAGGCCACGTTGGAAACCGCAAATTCTCCCGCGATCTTGCCCAACGTTTAGTGAAAAGTTGTGTGTATTCAGAAGACTCAGGAAACGAGTAATTGGGCGAAATTGTGATAAATCCTGAGATTGTCGTAAGACAATTGCTCAAATCAATTGTGAGAAAATCCCACAGGTTCAGGTGGCATCACGCATGATGTGCTCAGGTTCTGTCAGCTCTGTGAACTGATTTCCAGCCTGTTTAACTATTCGATACCTAAGGGAGTGGTATCGAAAGATTCGAAGTCCAGGCGTAATTACACCTAATTTCAAAGGATGCTGCCGATTCGACACTGCAAATTATCGTCCCGTCACACTATTACCTGCTAATGTCACGTTCATGGAACGTCTAGCCTCGGAAAGAACTGTTGCACACAATTCTATAGGTCAGAACTATATCGTGTCATATCCTTCTTTGGGTAAAGTCACATAGACCCGGACGTCGCAATATTTTACGAGACATTGCGAAGACCCATCACTAACTTTGATTTGTGATAGATTGAATCAAAGAGAGCAATATATTTTTGCAGCAACATAGCCCAGAAATCTGCAGCATACTCAGTCGTAAGGCGAAGGTAGAAGTTCATTATCCTTGGTAACGTTACCAGCGAGAATATTCCGAATATTCTTCAAAAGACACTTGGACTGTTGGACTGTCGATATAAATTCTGGCAGTAAACCGTGATTTTCAGGTTTCCACTAATCAATACTCCGAGATCTTTTTTCAACGAGCCCCATGTCACGTTTTCAGTTCCCAATCGATATGTCCAAGGAACATTCTTGCCAAGCTAGAGCATATTACGTTTTCGTATGTTGGAAGACATATCATTCATGGCCGCCCAATTTGGCACGTTGTCAAATCCATTTGCAGTTTCTCACAATCATCTGCAGAACTAATTTGCGTTCAAATGTTTATATTATCGGCGAACAGGAGCATTTTGGGTGATATGAGAGTGTGTAAATCGTCTATGTATATTTGAAAGATAAGCGGACCTAGCACAAATCCCTGCAAAACTCCGCTGGTGGTTTTGAGCATTTGGGATAGCATTCCATTTAGTTCAACTCGGGCGTGGCGATCTGATAAATCTTATCCGGTAGGATAAACAATATCAAGATCTTAAGCTGGCAATAAGTATAAAGCGAAGTCCCAAACTTCTATATCGAACTGTTAACAACACTACGAAGCTAAAACCCGGTGTTTTTCCGATAACGACAAATAACAGACTAATTAATTCTGTGCTGGAAACCGCTGACGCATTCGCAAGTTGTTATTCACTAGTTTTCACCCCCAAGGTTGTATTACAATCATTATAATTGTCAGCGCCAATTGTGCCGGAATCTATATGCGAAATATGCATCAATTATGAAATAGTGCGGCATCACCAACGCAGGTAGAATATGGATTGTATTTGTGACAACTCATCCATGCCAAGCTCATCGAACTATTCACAAAGTTGATCACGACGGTCCATAATGGAAGCACTGGAGTCGAGTTTCGCTCTTATTTGAGCTCATCAGCTGTGCATATACTCCGCTTCGGGGGTGAGATTTGAACCCTGACCATTATCATTTTCGTCCCATGCCTTTACGAAATGGGCTACCGTCCACCGTTTGACCGATCGCAATTAAGCGTTTATGAACTGTTCTCCAGACTGGCACATTTGAGTAGCTTTGTTCGCCCGACCAGTTCAGAAGGAGCCAGCAACATCTGTTGTGGTCGCCCGACAGAACAGATCTCCGTGTCAGGTATTCCCATCGGATACAGTGTAAGCTATCACTGAATGACGCTGGTTTCGTACATGCGTGTTACTTGGACATATCAAAAGCGTTTGATCACGTGCACCATTCTATACTTATGAGCAAGCTGTACAATGTTGGCATATCTGAGAAGTTACCTCCTTGATCGCAAGGCAACTGTACGTATCGATGGTGCAATGTGTGTGGACATCGAAGCTACTAGCGGTGTCCAAATAAGTTCGGTAATTGCTCTGCTTCTCCTCTGGGTCTACATCATCGACCTTCCGAAACTTGTCACAGCCAAAATAATTCTCTCTGCGGATGATGTTAAACTTTAGATGCGAATCACCTTCAAGCGTGGACTGTTTGCGCTTACTAAGCGAATTGGATATATGGAAAAGTTGGTCAGAGCGAAACAGGCTTCCATTCAATTTCGAAATAATTGTAAAATTCTGCAAAAAGGTGAAGATTTCTCATTCTTATACAACATTGATTCGCAAAAACTAGACTGGACCAAAAATGACCCCGGCTTATGGGCTAGTGGAAGTCTTAGGAATTGCATGCAATACGAAGTAGGATACAATCGATACAATGCTCATAAATTCTATATTATCCCAGTTATAGATTACTCAGTGCAATCTTGGGCACCGTGGCTACAAAAGGACATCCAGCTGCTCGAGAGGATTTATCACACAGCAACTTAAATGTTTGGCTGTCTCCGCAACCTATCATATTATGATGGAATCGTTCATCTTCAGTTGGATACACTGAATAGCAGACGGGTTCGATTTGATCTAATCTTAACTTGTAAAATAATGAACTCAAACATGCACCCTCTGATGCATATATTTCGCCCTCGACCAAGCCATGCCGCACGTACTCACACACTGGCATTGGATATTCAACATTCTCACATCAACTGCCGTCGGTTCTTCTATTTGGTGTGCGTTTGTTTCTTATGGAACTCCCGACAGTCATATGTTGTACAATCAACTACTGAAAGGATTGTCAGGAATAAATTGGGTATATTATTGCGTAGTAAACCCACACTACATCCCGTTTATATAACATGATCTTTATGAAAACGAATATTTTTCCATCATACCGAGCGCCTTGATGACATATATCCTATAGTGTAATATATCTACGATATTTTTATACCATATATTCTTGAATCTTGAATCATGAATCTTGCACCTTTGTGCACTGAAACATATTTGTGTCTGACCTCAAATTATTTTTAAAAAAACAATTGGTCACACCATTGCCTTTGTTCACACTAGTTCTTCATCTCTGCCTCCGCAAATTTATTGAACCAAGACATTCCAGTGGCTATATTTGATACACCGAAATCACGATGGGACAGTGTGCTTAGTGAAAAAACTAAATCGGGTATTCTCATAGGTCAAAATGTGAAATGAAATAGTCTCTTATAAAAAGTGCTAATTACTCCTTGGCGCAGTATTCACCATGCCGTAAGTTGATCATTTCTTGCAGCAATTTTGGTTTCACATTAACGGCTTTGTCGCACGCGGATCCCGATGGTACTTTCCCTACGGGATGATTGCAAAATACATGAAACCGGGTGTTGGGTGTGTGTGTGATGGAAATGAATACAAATGAGGATATTTTTATCAGAATTTTTGTTTAAATAATATTCTCACATTTTATCTTATCTTATTTCAGATATGAAAACTACCAGTATGAGTAAGATGCATACTTTTCAATAATAAAGCGTTTTATTAAATTTTAAATCCCGCATGGGAAACTTATTTTTGCTGTAAATGATTGTTATTTTTGATATCATTATGCCAGATAGTCAGTAAAACGGTAAACATTTCGTGAGAGTTATCCGATGTAAAATTATGGAATAAAATCATGTCATCGTTATTTTCGTAATTGCTAATATCTCATGGATTAAATAAGGATTACAAATATCACTTGATTTGATAATACTTCCTCCACCTGATGGCTTCAAACAGCCATTAACCGATTGTGGTTTTTATGTCTGGCGTATGTGTGCATCGCAATATATTGAAAGCTTGTGTGTTTGAAATGTAACAGAGGGAGGCCTTTTTAATATCACAGTTTTGTTTAGATAACATTGTCACTTTCAATAATATCTCATTTCAGCTATCAAACCCGGCATAGGTAAGCTATATACTTTCTAAAGATAAAAGAGTATATCATAATTTCAAATACAGCTTTGAACAATTATTTCTGCTGTGAACAATGATTGATTTTTCAATCATCATCCGAGATATTCCGTAAAACGGTAAACATATTCTCAGAATTATTGAGTGTAAAAGGGTGGAATAAAAAGATATTATCGATAGTTTTGACTGACCACCATCCAACCCATCACCCAAAATGTATACAAAATTTTCATGTTGCAGGTAAAAATAATTGGAGACCTGTATTACGTGTATTGTCTTGTTTGTCCGTAACAAACTAATGCAGGTTCGGTAGAATGTGGAGTGTGATTGTCAGCGTTAGACTTTTATTTAGATGGCATGTGCGAATTTCACGTACATTTTCCTGAATTTTGCATTTGTTTTATTGAACAGATTACAGGGTCATTATACTATAGTATTCATTTACATGTTTCAGATTGGTTACCATCTTGAGTACGTTATCAACCTTGGTGTTCGTCGGTCTAATCGCACTGCTCTTGTACTTTCTATGGCGCCGTCAAAGACAACGACAGAATGCCGTCGTCACAGTGGTACCGTATCCGCCAAGTACAGTTTATGCTGCGTCTTTGGTATGTCATAAATCTAACCCCTTGAATACATCATACGTACTTTCAAGCTAAATAATAGAGGTCACATTTCTAACAAAGGTGATTTTTCCGCCTTGAAAACACCAAAGATTGTTTCATTTTTAACTTATCAATGTACAGCCATCTAGTGGAACTAAATACGCCCTCCATCAAATCTGAGTCTCAGTTTGTTTCGTGCTATTTATGTTTAAACCTTATTCAAAGACTAGTTTTCTAATGATCGTTGACTTCTGAATATTTGTAGGCTGATGCCTAGTCGAACATTTTGACTAGTTTCAACTTTTACAATTTCCATTTTGATGGTGTTGTACCACATTTTACTAACCGAAAATTCTCGAATCTTGAATCGAGGTGCGGATGAAGATGTGAGGAATTTAACCATGATTGCTCATCGCAATCTCATGAATGTCTGATACTCCTCATCGAATTAAATGAACGTGTATTCCAATACCAGTTTCATCAAAATCATCAACAGCGATACAAGGGTTCAAAGATTGAAATAACTTTACATGATTTATGGTAAAAAAACAAAGGCATTACAACCCCAAATGTTTACGGATAGATTTAAATTGTAGAATAAAATATATATATAACCAGTATGGTATATGAAATTCACAACTCACAAAAGATGTTTGCCAAAATATGTAAGTTCAATTTAGCTATGAATATCGCCAGCAAGAAAAGTTCAGTGCATATTGAGATAGAGTATTCCAAAGAACAATGATACACCCCGTAAAAATTGATTCTTTAAATCAATATGGGAAATTAGGTTGTAAAGAGATAAAATATGCCCAAATGACACTTTCTAAACACACTCTTGAATAAAGTGTCATAGTGTTTGAACAGCGCACTCCAATTTTGTCCAGGATATACGTATCAATTAGCCGTCAGTATACCTACTGTGTGAAACTAATAAAGATCCATCTGAGCAGTTACAAGTTTTGACAGGACGTTTTGTATATCACAGAGCACTACTGTGAAAATTTCAAATTACTGTTATTTTACACATTCAGGTCCTCCTTTTCCTTAGCTCTTGAAAGTTGATGAGAGCCCAGAGAATATGTGATTTCAAAATATTTAGTGAAGTTTAACAATTTCAATTTTTGGGGTTGAATGGTACGTGGTTTCATGCGTCAAAGGGAGAAACGTTAGAGTAAAATTTAATCAATTATAAAATAACACCATATATGTATACCGCGTTCGATGCTAATAAAACGCATCATCTCCTAGCGATGAAACTGGAGATACTGCCCATGGCCACCATCAGTGTTCTTCGTCCTTCTAAGTGTGTCACCAACATATTTTTTGTATAGGACGGGAATTTAAAGCATACCGTTAACCGATTTGACGCGTATGTCTAGTAATGGATTAAGCCATTGCCAGTTATTCAAATTTAATATTGATATACGCATTGTCAAGACTCTGTTATGCACGTCACTGGTCAAATTAAAATCAAGTTCTTGAAGGAAATTCAGATGAACCCAACTATTTGATCTGGTATATTTTCGTAAACATTTGAGGCAAAACATTGTCCACAGGAGTCTTGAAGTTTTTCACAGAGTTTGATGCGATTGTCACACCTGGTAACATATTCCGTCACTTAATAACACTTTATGGATCATACAATATTATGGCTGATGTAAAGACAGTAGATTTCTAATTTAGGGACATGGTAGCAACTTCTTGTTGCTTAAAAGAAAGAAGAGGACATTCTCTATAACAAGTTAGTAGCAAATCGCAGTGCACACGTAATACGTGACATCAATTAGGGTGTTCCAACTCTATCCACATTAGAAACGCGTTTTAATCATTGTAGTCTTTCCGTCGAATGAAGTAGCACTTTTACCAACTGATAAGCGTTATACACATTTCTGGGACGTATTGTATCCAACTTTGGTGTGCAAGCGACTCAACATTGTTGTGCTTTTTGTGTATCAATAGGAATATAATCCATTACCAACGGCCAGCCTACGTTATTCAACTCATGGAATGTATACCTATCAAAATTGCAAACAAAGTGATCAATAATTTAATAATTCGCCACACTTGCACTCACCGACAACAGTCGACAACGCTCACAAACAATGTTCAATTCAATTCAATTCAATGTATTGTCTAAAAAGCACATAGCTTTACAAAAACCACAGAATAATATGGAAATTACGAATAACATATTTAGTAAAAACGGGATTTGTTTGCTTACTGATCAATTCAGGACTCACGTAAAAATACATAAGGCTGAAATTGTTTTCAACCGGTTGGATGGGGTAAAGATGTATAGTTTACTTTGGTGCATGGGTTCTTAGATCTTATAGTTCAGAATATATACGTTCAATGTTTGTATTGGTCGACATGACGTTTTCCAAGTTCGATTTGAATATATCCAAGTTGGGTGAATGTGCAACATTACGGGGTATGGAGTTCCAGGGAAAACATGCACGTACACAATAAAAATACTTTCAACAGTTCAGTCTCGAGTCGGAAATAGGTACTGTATAGTTATGACTCTGGCCTGTTCGTGGTGATAGTCGTCTGAATAGTTGATTCAGGGAATGGTTGTAGGTATGCAGTATATTGAACATAAGAATCAAGTCGCCTCTAAGACGGCGGTAGCGAGAGTCAAAGAGATTGAGGCTTGCAATCCGATCTTCATATTGTTTATGTTTTAAACCACGTACGAGCTTGGTGGTCCGATGATATATTCTCTGCAGGAGGCTGATGTCCTTCTGTAGCCAGGTTGACCAAGCCTGAATCACATACTTCATCGTGGACCTCAAGTACGTATTTCTTATCCGATGAATAGTTTGCTTCATGAAATGCCCGAACACGCGTTTTAGCAGAAGCAGTACTCTTGACGTCTTTCCGTAGATGAATGTGGCGTTATGTGACGCGTTCAACGTGCTGCTCACCGACACACCTTAGTCTTTTTCCTTGTCATTGCATTCAAGAATATGGGAACCAAGGGTGAAAGAGAACTCGAAATGTCTTCCAAGAGTCAATACCTTGCATTTTCTGAAATTGAAAGTTAGTTCATTTCTAACTGACCAGTCCTGTAAAGCATCGAGTTCCAGCTGAAGCTGCCTGCAATCTGCAGTTGTGCTTACTTGTGTCCACAGCTTGATGTCATCGGCAAATAACATGATTTCGCTGCGAACAAGTTTAGGTAAGTCGTTTACATTGATCAGGAAAATAATTGGTCCAAGCACTGATCCCTGCGGGACCCCACTCGTTACTGCAATGGGTCATGATAAAGCACGATCAACCCTTACTCGAATGACACGGTCGCGGAGATAGTCCTCAAACAAGGCTAGTAATGAATCCTTGATGCCACATTGCTCCATTTGTCTAGTAACAAACTGTGTTAGACACGATCAAATGCTCTGGACATATCAAGATAACAAGCGTGTATGGTGAGACCTTTGTCTACAGCTTGTGTCCAGTCATTGAGGACGAGCAGAATGTTTGAAAGTCAAGAGTATCTTTTTCTGAAGCCGTGTTGTTCGACTGCGAGCAAGCAATTGTCTTTCAGATGTTTTGTGACGCTGTATGCTACGAGGCGCTCCATCACCGGTAGTAGTGTTACTGGTCTATAGTTGGATACTTCTGAACAGTTTCCTTCTTTTTAGATTGAGGTAACGATTTCATTCTTCCAATCACATGGAACGAAACTTTTGGTTGAAGAGAAGTTAAACAAGTAGGTCAGGGACGTACCTTAGGTAACAGCACAGTTTTTGAGGATCAGCGGGGTAATTTCGTCAGCTTCCGGATATTTTCTCGTGTTCAGGTAAAGCGATGTGCGAAGGACACTGTCCAGGGTAATAGTTAGTTGTTGGGAAACGTTTTCAGGTGAGAGTACGGGAGTTAAGCGACAGATAACGGTGTTTCTTGGGCTAAAGACAGTGGGGAAGAAATAGACTAGAACATAGGCAGTTTGCGATGCTGTGGTGTTGTCCCATCACGTGTCTTTGAAGCAGCAACCCCTGGTTTCACCCCAGACCGGTTAGTTATAATATAAAAGAGAATTTTGAAGTTTGGTTCAATTTTGTTGAGTAAATCTTTTTGATAATAAAATTTGTCATCAACAACAAGTTCGTTCACCTTATTACTCAGCAAACGGAATGTCTCCCTACTATCAACAATGGTATCGTGCAGCATTTTGCAAAGTTAACCATTTTCGTGCTCGGCTACTCAGATCAAACGTATATCCATTTTTTGCACATTTGGAGCAGAATGAGAGTGTATTTCAACGGCAGATAGAAGTTTGTTTATTATCCCCTGCCACTGATCTTGCACGCTGTCGGACTTAATGACCAGGGTCTGTGGCGTTCTTATGAGTAGTTTTAAGTTGTGGAAAGTCAATTTTTCCAATCACCTTGTTGATGTCACTTGTTCTGATTGCCTGGCCAATATAATTAAACATAATAACTAAGTCCTCACTCAGTCCTATCGGAGCTTCATTAGTGAGACTTTCAATCACGTGCTCTTTATCTGTCAGTATCAAGTCCAATATAGACGGCGCATCAGTACCGCGAAATCGGGTATTGTCGAAAATATGGTTGTAAAGTGGAATTTCTTCCAGCAACTGTTGGTAAAAGCATTTAAAAAGTTTTCTAGATGAATTGAATTTCCCTTAAAGTTCGGCAGATTGAAATCTTCGATCAGAAGAAGTCTATCGCGTTATCTGTTTGCCGCTAAGTGTATATTTGCAAGTAATGTTGAATTGTAGGCTTCGTCGGCTGAGGGGTAACGGTAAATCACACCAACTATGCATTTTTCTCCTGCTGTTACATTCAGCGAACACCATAATGTGTCTTGCAGTTGTAAGTCGTCATCAGTGATCTCTTGACAGACCAATTTAGAAATGTGGTGAAGCGCACATAGCCTTCTTGAGTCAGGCGGTCGTGATGAATTAGAGACATACCCTCAATGACAACTTTTGTGTCTGTTAAAGTTTGATGAAACTCTGTCTCCGTTAAGGCAATCACGTCTGGTGAGAGTGTAGTAGTTAGTTTAGTCAATTCGTGTAGTTTGTTTGTCAATCATCGGGCATTCGTATACAGAGATTTGACAGTCGATCTTGATAGCAAGGACGGTTCATGAAATAAACTTATCGGTACGGCTCGGCCTGGGTCGTTAGGTTGGTAATTTTCTTCGACGACTCCGTTTTTTCTCAGTATTTTGACTTTCGGCATCAGCCTTGATATCATTAGTTTTGAGGCGCCTAGGAATAATTTTAATCTCTCGGCGCAATTTGAATCTAAATTTCTTTCTATTTTAAAGACTTGCATCAGCCATACTGTCTGTCAGCAGTGTCAGTTTGAGTATGCTCGGAGCTTTACCTTCGTATTTCGGTAATGTCGGTATTCTACAGATATTGATAACAGCTGTTATGTTCTTTTGGATAGCGTTACTAACAAATTCCCATTGCTGTATGTACTGGTTGGAGTTACACTTGGCATCTGGATATCAGCAGCTTCAGGAACGTTCAGGATTATAAGACTTCGACTGTTGTGCTCGTTTACTTTCCCAATGTTCCTGTTTACTGCCGATTTTCCTGTTTTGACCACGTTATGTCAACAAAGATACGTGGTGTGTTTTCTTCCCCGTCTTATAACAAGTATGCAGATAGAAGTATATCTTCTAGTTGAACTAGGTTATACTTGTATGCCAAATGTTATTTAGGGTTGGGGATGGGGATGTGAGCAACACATTACTTTGTACATCTTCTAGTTCTTTTTCACTTTGCAGCACTACCCTGAGCAATCTCGGCTTATCTTAATGCGGCGATTTGGGATCACGAATCAAGCGAGTCAATGAAACCGGATTATTTGTTTATAAACTATTATTAGTGCACAGTTCAGAACATTTGGTCAAGTCATGCATCTGTCTAGTCGAAAATAGTATCTCAGCTGCTTCTGGCACATTGGTACAGATGATGCTGAGCGAAACCTTTTTTGAAGCTGGTTTCTCAAACACAACCCTTGAGTAGGATGGCTTTAGTTTCGACTCGGTTGTATCTAACTCCTTGGTGTCCTGTTGAAATATTTTAGAGTATGTATTGGCACTAATGGTGTATAAAGATGAACTTGAATGTTTTGGATCTTTTGTTGTTGGTTTGATTATTAGATCCATTGAATGTTTCGTTTGTGCAAACTGGTTTTCCAGGTGTGACAGTCTACTCTCCAACTTATAAGGCTCTTTACCTACAGACATGTCTTAACTGTTTTGGCGGCCGTCTTTATTGGATTGTCTACAGCTTGTACAAACTAAACAAAACGATGGGTGTTTCTCATCGTTCACAAGCCTCACATATTCATCAGTCAAATTCACATCACATGACGCGTGTTGGTGGAACCCGCAGAAAGTACATTTAACTGAAACATTATCAACGTTTACCGGATCTAAATACATGTTGTTACAGTTATTTCGTCGGAATGAGCATATCAAGCTAGTGCACAGTACAAACCGCAATATATTGATTAACCCGATAATTTATTTTTTCCAATATTAAACAAACTAAACAATACCAAAAACGTTTCTATTTAAAATACAATTTTGTGAACCTTAAATAGTGCCACCACAAACAAACGACTTGACATCATGAATTTTGAAATTAGTGCAAACGCGCTGATCTCTCAATAATAAAATAACTGCTAATGGCCCCGTTTAGAATTGGTATTAATTTTTGATTTATTTCTCATTAAAGGCTCCTCACCCTAACGCAAATTACCCGGAGAACCATACTGGAATGCCACAAGCTTACGTAGTGCAACAACAAACGGGTTCTGGTTGTAACGCACAAACATCCTCGATGGCTCCTACAGTGATTGCTGGAAAGGGGATCCATGGATCTCCACCACCTTTATATACCACTGCTGTTCCGCTCAATAACCAGTAATGGTTGGAATTCAACGCATGAAGATTGTTAGTACGCATGACTTTATTGAATAAATGAAAAACATTTCGACTACTTCACCAAATACAAAACGGAAAATCATATTTCTGCAGTTTATAATTAGAAAAATGAAAGGATCAATTATTGATTTCGAAAATTGAAACTTTTTGAGATAGTTTCGCAGATTACTAAATAAATTGAAGCTCTTGTTTGTATGATCCGGATCTACTCAACACTGAGAACTTAGAACGTTTGATGGTATAGAAACCAGTGAGCTTAACAATAACCATAGTATGACAATAATATGAAGTAAACTTATAAAATGTCTCAAAAATTAATTGGGACAGTCACAAACCGCATGGTTCGCCATATGCTCGTCGAATTCAGAATAGAGAACCGTTACAGATTCCGATCATATAATTCCTTCAAGCAAAGTGATCCATGTAAATAAAATTGTTACCGAGAAAACAAATGACGAATATCCAATCGGGAATGCGGAATACTTAACGACATTAAATGTTTTCGTCTTCGAGTAAGGCAATTGGGTTTTAGCAGGTGTTTAAGGGGATGGTTCTCAGAAAGTAAAATTTCGAATGACTACAGGAGGTCACTCATTTTTCGTCGTTGTGTAACATTGTGTAGATATAATTCTAATATTCGCTCTTTAACAGGCAACTTTCTCTATCGGAAGATCAACATTGTCGCACGAAGATAAATTCTCTCTCTAGTTCTCCCTGTAGTTCGATATCCTTCATCAGTCATGATGCCCAGGCTTGGATGGAATATTACATAAAAGAGAGTGCATACGTATTAATTAACCGGGGTAAGGTTTCGGGTGTGACAATTTTGTATAACCCTCGGAAATATCGATATAGTCAGCATACAAAGACTCACCATCATCTAGTGCTTTGGTCCAATCATTGAACTTTGTAGAAAGGTTAGATGAACTGCAACGATATTTTTCGAAAATCGTGTTGTGCTGCAGTCAAAATAATTTGGTGTTCAAAATATTCTCTTATGCACGCAGTCACAATGCGTTCCTTAAATTTAGAGAAAATCGGAACTAGTGCTACAGGTCTATAGTTTGCTGTGTCTGAACGGCGAACAGCTTTATAAATAGGAGTTATCATACCTGCAATCCAATGCGGTGATATTTTACCTTCATGTATGTTGGGATGGAATAAGCGCGTGAGAGGAGCAGTCAAAGCAATTCGACACCTGCGAAAAATGACTGTGTCAGCGGAATTCTTCTCGTTTGTTTAACAACGTTCCCGCTCAACCATATATTCATTGATAGGCATTTCACTTCACCACTTTCCCAGTGGTGAAGATATTGTTTATCCTCTACCGCGGTTGCTTCATAGTTAAGACAAGGTCAAGGTTTGGACGTTTGTCAAGACCCCGTCAGCGAGTTGGCTGGTCAAAGTGGTTTTGCATTGAAGCAATTCCGATAACCTCCTGCAATTTATGTTTAAACGAATGCATGAAGTGTTCAATTTTTTAAATAGATGAGGGATATTAAAATCGCCCATGATCAGCTATTGAGTAGTCTGCTAGTTTGTGATGAATTGCAAGGATTTTATATCATTAGAAAAGCTTTCCGATATAGGCGAGCGCTAAATGATGTCGATCGTACATTCATCTCCATTCACTCTGTTTTCTGAACACCACATCGTATCAGAAATGCTATGGCGTGAATGATCGATTACGTTACACGGAGATGAACGTTAATGAATGTACATTGCAAATCCAACGCCGGATCTCAAGCGATTGCGACGGAGTAGTGACATTTTCGAAGTCTAGAGCTCAGTGTCGGTCATTTAAGGCTGGAACTGAGTCTCTATAACGGCAACCAAATCGGGTGAAAGTCTGTCACAAAGCAAACATAGTTCAGCTAATTTGTTGGTTAAACAGTTAGCATTCCTATTTATATTACAAAATGTAGGATCGTATATTGTATCTATTGGTCCGACTCGCAACGATTGTTCTATGGGTGTTAGTGAAGGAATACGCTTAGCCACGCATTGTCGTAAGTCTGGATAAAATTTTGCAACATAAGATTTCAAGTTGGTATTGATTTTTATAGGCACGTCGATGGTTAGAAAAAGTGATCTGTGTATGACTTGGCCCATCTTCTTTGTAGTTGGAGTATCTAGCTATTATAAATTGTCTACAATAATTTAATCACGAGATCCAATAGCATCGGCAATGTGTTACCATTGCTTCAAATCTTATTGCTTTGATTCCGAATCTGATGATGCATCAAAGTTTTCAGGGACACCGATGACTAATAAACCACTTGAAGTGGACTGGTCTCAACAATTGTATTGACTTTTTATTTCCCACCATGTTATAGGGGCTTGTACTCGCATGTCAAACCCGGACAACAACTGAGTAGATACGCTTGAGGATGACTTCTTCCATGCCATATTTGTTCGCAATTTCACCCTTAAAGGGCGCGACCGGCTGACGTGTTGGGAGCATTTATGCCGAGTTAAGCGCATCATCGAAGTAGGTACAGAGCTTAGTCGATTCGTTGAGCTCATGTGCTTGTCTTGTTGAAAAAATTGTATTAGTCGACTCCGGTACATTTGTGCAGATTACACAGAGAGCGATATCAGTCTGAGTTAAATGAGCGGTAGCGTTGCTTTTTTGTGTTGCTCGAATCTGCCAACTAGACGGTTGGGATTCATTGCTCGTGTTCGCCATTTTATCAAAACCACGGTAAGCAGGGTTGTCTTAGTTCATCTTTATTACACCAGGATAGGCAGTCACCAAAATCTGTTAAGGGAGCACTTATTAGCGTAATAGTCTCGTCCATTTTGCTGTCTTGAGTTATAACATTTTCTCGTTGAATTATGTGGGAAGTTTAGTGAAATGGAATCCAGTGCTCAGAAACTGCATGCACTTTTAATACACATCATGAAGGCACCATCGTTACCCGACTTATATGTTACTGTTGATAGGAAATCCATCATACTCGATCAGGCCATTTGACCAGATTACCGCGCAGACGGTGTGTGTTCGCCTGAATAAGTGAATTGTCAACTCAACGGAAACGAGAAGCGTCTCAGCAAAGCCAGTTCCTAAAAGACCGACTCAAATTATAAACCAAAATCCGAAGGTATAAAACTTAGTGTCTTATGAACTAACGGAACCGACTCACGGGAAACGCTGTTCGAAGCTAAGCAAAAACATGACTTAGTTGAATGGCATATACTCTGTAGTCAAATGAGACTGGCTAAACAGCCACCAGAATTCTCGTAGCAAAGATGATTCTAGCCTCTTACGAATAACGCTGCAATTTGTGGAGAACATGGAAAACGTATTCTTAAATGCTTAACTTCTTAGAGGTGGTCCAGTGTTGACACCTCGTATCCGTGGAGATCTACATTGGTGGGAGCGAAAGTCGTCGAAGAAATCTCGATATGAAAATAATCCGAGAAGCATTGCATTTCTAGGCATTCCAGGAAGAAGCTGCTGACGTATGTTTCTAAGAAACGTCTTAGAACGATCACAAACCTAGGAACACCTAGCCGGACCTATCGGTTCTAAAAAGCTATACATGTGGAAGCTCCTAGGATACCGTGGTCCGCCTAATATAAAGGTCATGGTCCAAGCCCATCAAAGCTTACATTCTTGACAACAGAAATGACCTATGTTATCAAACGTGAATGTCAAGCTAATAGAAGAAACCTACCCCAAAACTTCAAGTTAAGCCTGCCTAGGATAATAACCGGAAGCAATCAAACGGATACTGCAGACCCATCAAAATCTAGTGATGCGGTTCAAACTGAATATCAAGCATTCGGCAAACTTCATGAGCATTCAGACTCATCGGGAGTCGGACCAATAGCTTCAATACACGATACTACTTTCTTTTAGATAAATAGTATCAAGTGAATATATACGAAGGCTCAGTGTTTAATTAAAAAATTAACCTTAACTATGTTTGCTTTGTGGCCGACTTTCACCCGATTTGGTTGCCGTTATAGAGACTTGGTTCTAGCCCTACATTACAGACGCTGAGCTAATTTGGTGTTCTGGAAGGCTGATATCTGGTGAAGTTTGCACGATTATAGTGGTTAACCGGTCTCCTTTATCTTCGAAATAGTACAACGAACGGTTGACCTGAGTGCTTCAGCGCTTGACACACACACAGCAAGAAACGATACTTAATATAAGATATTTTAAACTGCTTACTCCTTATCTCAACTCAGCCAAGGACGATCTCAAGCCCGTCCGAGAAAGTAGGGGGGTTGGGCTAAGGGCTAGCAAACATTTCCAATTAAAGCTTTATTGCTACGAAAACGATGACAACAGATCCGTGGTTCGGTCATGTCTGCAGGATGGATTCCAGTTCGCATACGAAGGTAGCCATGCACTGGCATCCGCAAGGTAAACGAAAAAGGGGACAGCCCGAGGAAACTTGGCGCAGAACTTTGGAACGCGAACTACATGCACCAGGATTCACGGTACAGACAGCAACGATTCAGAGAGGTAGTAGCTTCTGTCATTTTATACAATTATGTTCACGAGTGCACTCGGGAAGAGGTTCTGACTATCCATCGGTCTTATATTTGGTGTTAACAACGGAAGAATTAAATTGTCAAAGCGATCAGATTCCAGGTTTCCTGTGTCTTATTGACCATTTAGTGCTTGGGCTCGACTAAATTTTCAGTACACATGAATGTCTTGATCGGAATAGGGTGGTTTGCCGGGTATATAAATTAACCAAGATTAAATAGCTCGTGCAGCTTCAGCATTGGCAGAGGGACCACATAAGCCGTGACTCGCAATGGATCGCTCATAGAATATCCGAACATGAGTTTTGTTTCGATAACCGCGGCATAACAAAAACGTGGATATTGCTCAAGCAAGCAGCGTGTATGCAGCGTAGGGTCAACAATACTTTTACTTCTGGAAACATTCGAATGCTACGCAACAAAGTCTGCTCACACATTCGAGAGGATAAGGAAGTGCACAGATTGATGCTACAGTTAAAAATGGAACGCGACACTAAGTTGCTATACACAATCATGAATGCGTTATGAAAAGTCAAACCAGTTATTTTCGACGTCCAAAATGGTGGAAATCTCACTCAGACCACGTTGGAAACCGAAAATGCTCCCGCGTTCTTGCCCACTGTTTTAGTGAAAAGTTGTGTGTATTCAGCAGACTCAGAGAACGAGTCATAAGGCGAAATTGTGATAAATCCTGAGATTGTCGCATGACAATTGCTCAAACTAGTTGTGAGAAAATCCCACAGGTGCGGAGGCCAACACGCATGATGTGCTCAGGATCTGTCAGCTTTGTGAACTGACTTCCAGCCTGTTTACCTATTCGAAACTTAAGGGTGTGGTACCGGAAGATTCAAAGTCTAGGCGTAATTACACCTAATTTAAATGATGCTACCGATCCGACACTGCAAATTATCGTCTCGTCACACTATTACCTGTCAATGTCAAGGTTATGGAGCGTATATCCTCGAAAAAAACTGTTGCACACAATTCTATAGGTCAGAAATGTATCGTGTCATATCCTTCTTTGGGTAAATTCACATAGACCCGGACGTCG
>JACCGJ010023168.1:0-31757 GCA_013407085.1 Atriophallophorus winterbourni
TTGTTTTACGAAGCATATGTAAGAAGAAATCACTAAGGGATTTCAGCAACCTGGGACCAACACAGTATTATTCAACATAAAAGTTCGCAAAATTTATCTGAAGATCATTGCGTTTGACTATGAAACAATTTCTGGCGGTAAGCCGTTCCACAATTTTTATACAAGGACTGCGTAGAAGTTGTGGATATAGTATCATCATATAGTAATCATATAGTATAATAATATTGGGATTCGAAGGGTCAGGCTATGAATGCGTGTCAAAAATTGGAAAAAATTCTAAAGTGGTGTCTGAGCGGGTGTGACCCCGTATAATTTATTCGGTATATCAGGATTAGGTCAGCTCGAATTTGCACAATCCAACTCTAGTCAGTCGCTACCTATAGGGTAGATTATACAAACCAAATACCATTTTAGTAGCGGGAAATGTCCGATAATTCGTCTGAGTATATTGAGTAAATACACGGATTCGCATTGCAGGCTGTTGTTCAAATTTTCGCACTTAGATCTTCCTGTGATATACTCAACTCAAGCTTCTGAAGTAGTATGGAGTAAGTAACTAGATAGAATACTTTAGATATATCAAGGTTACATTCGTGTACCGAACTGCCATGGTCTAATGTTTGCGTTCAGTCGGTTAAAGCCGTGTGCAAGTAAGACAATCATGAGTGTTTTTTCTAAATCGGTCCTGTGCATTAGAAAGAATTTCATGACTCTCGAGGTGTTTGAAAATACCTTTACACATCAACCGTTCCAATACCTAAAAAGACCGCTGAAAGGAACCTCGGGACGGTAATTTGCATGATCCGAACGACTGCCACCATTGTAAATTTTTTTTACTAAATACAGTTTTCCAGACATCTGGTACGATTCCGTCAATCAGAGTTGTTGTTGGCCTCCGTCGGTCGATGTTGACGATGGATGTACATCACATCGCATGAATTTCATGTTTTGAAACTTTTTGAATGACTAAACAGTCCGATTCGGGAGGAACAATCTTTCCCGCAGCGCTTGCAACCATAGTCAGAACTCTGTTGTATTGCATCAGTTGCACGCCGGCGGCGTGATCTGCGTTCAGCCGCCAGGAGCTTATTTGCGCCTCCCCGTCTTGCAGTCGACGCGTCCACACTGCCTCCAAAGTAAGCAGGTCAAGAGCAGTTCTTTTCCAGCTTGCGCGGGCCATGTTCACGAGCTTTCATATCTCTTTTTTGCAAATATCCTTGAACCGCAAGTGCGGTCTGCCAATGGTCGACTTCTTAGTTGCAACTCACCATAGAGTAGATCTTACGGAATACGACCCTTTTCCATTCTATAGACATGACCAAGCCAGCGCAGGCGGCGCTGTCGCAATAGAGTGAACATGCTCTGTAGACCAGCTTTTGAAAACACTTCAGCATTAGTCACTCTGTCCATCCACGATATGTTCAAGATACGACGGATGCTTCGTAGATGGAAAGCATTCAGCTTCCGTTCGTGTCTTGAGTGGGTGGCCCAGGTTTCACTGCCGTATGGTAAAGCATTTAGTACGCACGCGCTGTATCCCATCATCTTTGTCTTTCGTCAGCTTCGCTTACCCCAAACACGAGAGTATCAATCGGGACCAAAATGGACAACAGCTGCTCTAACCAATCCGCTTATCAATCTCCTGTGTCTAAGGCGAGAGTTTTTCCGCAATGGTTGAACCTAGATATGTGAAATGATGTACTGGTTTTTCGAGCTGACAGTTTTTCCTCCAACAGTGAAATTTGTGGCGATACCAGTCCCTTGCCAAGGACTTTGGTCTTGCTCCTGCTGATTGTTAGACCAAAGTCTTTGCATGCCGACGAAAAACAGTCCATTAGCGACTGTAGGTTCTCTTGGGAGTGAGCAATAAAGGCTGCATCGTCGGCAAACAACAGGTCACGGATTATCACATCTCGTACTTTGGTTTGTGCTCTCAACCGGTTCAGGTTAAAAAGCTTGCCATCACTTCGCGTGCGTATCTAAATACCTTCTGTTCTCGTCTTAAAAGCGTGCTTTAGAAGCAGAGCAAAGAAAATGCCGAACAGCGTGGGCGCAAGAACACACCCTTGTTTGACGCCTCGGCGAATTTCAAATGCTTCTGAACTGCAACCGTTAAAATGGACTGAGCCTTTTATGCCTGAGTGGAACGAAATAACGAGTCTCAGCAGCCTTGGGGGCAGCTTATCAGATCAAGCATTTTGAAAAGACCCGTTCAGACACGTCTTTAGAAATTGTTTTAATTTGCCGATGCATTCATAACCTGAGCCTTCGAATCCCAAATTCCTGATTAAATTGTGGCCGCAACTTTTATGAGGTCCGTGTATGCTTCTTGTGGAATATCTTAACGCCAGAAACTGTTTCATCGACAAACGAAATGTTCATCAAATAAACCTTGTGAAATTTTATTTTGAATAATGCTGTTTTGGACCAAGGTTTCTGAAATCCCTCAGTAATTCCTCCTTAGACAGATGCCGGAAAAAATATCTAAACAGATATGTATGGATGAATGATCCTATCTGCATATCACAATTTGAATTACTTTCACTCTTCCTTAGAAGCCCATTAAAGCAAATATCAAAGCAAGGATATGTATAACTTTCATGCATATAACCTTCGACATTGTACAGCAATAAAAAATTTTTTCAACATAAATCATGAATCTTGAATAAGGGTAACTGTATTAAACAGTAAAACATTTTTAGATCTTAATTCCCATTTAAAAAATTTCGGTGGAAATTAATTCAACGAAGTTAATAATTCCTTAAATTATATCCCCGTCAATGTTCGAACTACCATCCATAAGGATAGTTTGTAAAGTATTGCAAACCTAAGGAACAAAAGAATTATTTTTCAAAAATTTATCTCATTCCGAATCCAAAATCCGTAGATTATTTACATTGACACAAGTGTTCAGTTCAGTTCAGTATGCAGAGGACCGTAAAAGGCTACCGTGTCAATCCAGCGTGCAGAATTTCTTTTGGTGTAGAGATGCTGAAAAGTAAACACCATTGATGAAACGTTTTTATCCTCGATTTGTCCGTATCATAAGTTTAGACGATCGCGACGCTAATTGACTATACGGATTCAGTTTTTTTTATTAAAAACTGTTTACTTGTAAGTAGCTCGTATAAATGCTACCATCGACAATCATGGAAACATACTAATGTTCATTTTCTTGCATAAAGCGGTTACATTTTTAATGCAGTTATATACTTACATTTTCATGGAAACAGTACAAAGTATCCTTGTATAAATAAATATACCAAATTCAAATAAAAGACTACTGGGAGTAAGGTGTTTTCTTATGCGACGCCTTGTTATGTAACCTGAATTTTTTTATCTAGAATACTAGCCGAAGAAACATTCGATCACCTTAAAGTCATAAATTAACAGAAAACAGCGAGACAGATTCATTTTAACAAATATGTCATCCATCGTTAACATGTACAATGTTCTCTACAACGAAAAAATGCAAAAATGGATTCCAACTCTGTTTATCACCTTGAGGTTCGCTCCTACAACTTTCTCTATGATGGAAATGATGCAAAAATATCCGAAATTAGAGTTAATCTACACAGGGATCACCTTAACAAAAATTCGAATTTCACACGCATGAAGCAATTTGCCAGGAGATATGAATATGTTGGGACACTCATGGACCAATTTGCATATTGGGGGGTAGCGGTTACAAGATACATGCGCAATTGTAAAAACAATACATCAGCGACAGTAGCTTCTCTTGGAAGTGAGCAATAGAGGCTGCATCGTCGGCAAACAACAGGTCACGGATTATCACATCCCGTACTTTGGTTTGTGCTCTTAACCGGTTCAGGTTGAAAAGCTTGCCATCACTTCGCGTGCGTATGTAAATAAATGAATAAATGCCTTCTGTTCTCGTCTTAAAAGCGTGCCTCAGAAGCAGAGCAAAGAAAATACCGAACAGCGTGGGAGCAAGAACAAACCCTTGTTTGAAGCCTCGGCGTATTTTAAATGCTTCTGAACTGCAACCGTTAAAATGGACTGAGCTTTCATGCCTGAGTGGAACGAAATAACGAGTCTCAGCAGCCTTGGGGGGCAGCCTATCAGATCGAGCATTTTGAAGAGACCCTCCCTGCTGACGTAGTCGAATGCCTTAGTTGTTGTTGTTGTTGGCCTCCGTCGGTCGATGTCGACGATGGATGTACATCACATCGCATGAATTTCATGTTTTCCAACTTTTTGAATGACTAAACAGTCCGATTCGGGAGGATCAATCTCTTCCACAGCGCTTGCAACGATAGTCAGAACTCTGTTGTATTGCATCAGTAGCACGCCGGCGGCGTGATCTGCGTTTAGCAGCCAGGACCTGTATTTGCTCCTCCCCGGCATGCAGTCGACGTTTTACACAATGCCTCCAAAGTGAGCGGTCAAGAGCAAGTTCTTCCCAGATTGCGGGGTCAATGTCAAGAGCTTTTATATCTCTTTTACAAACATCTTTGTACCGCAAGTGCGGTCTGCCCAATGGTCGACTTCCTAATTGCAACTCACCGTAGAGTATATACTTGGGAATACGACCATTTTCCATTCTATAGACATGACCAAGCCACCGCAGGCGGCGCTGACGTAATAGGGTGAACATGGAATGCCTCAGATAAATCAATAAAAACAGCGTATAATGGCATACGCTGTTCCCGACACTTTTCTTGAAGTTGTCTAGGGAGAAGATCATGTCAACGGTTGATCTTCCCTTGCGGAAGCCACATTGAGATTCGGAGTAAATTCTATCAGCTAAAACTTGCAGCCGGATCTGTAAGACTTTAGCAAACAATTTCCCTACAACATTCAGAAGGGAGATTCCTCTGTAATTTTTGCAGTCGCCTCTGTCACCCTTATTCTTAAATAGCGTGATGATCTTTGTGTCTCGCATCTCTTGTGGGACACCCCTCTCCTGCCAGCACTGAAGAAGCAAATGGTGAAGAGGCTGTATTAATGCTGCTCTACCGCATTTGATGAGCTCAGGTGGAATTCCGTCGTCATCAGGGTGCTTCCAATTCGCTAAGCGGTCGATAGCCTTATTGAGCTCATCAAGAGTAGGAGGGGTATCTAGATATTCAATGGTCGGCAACCGTTCGACATTTTCAAGTGCATGCGGTAGAACCGTACTGTCCCTAGAGTAGAGGGAGGAGAAGTGCTCTACCCATCTTTCCATCTGTTGAGTTTTGTCGACAATCGGCTTACCAGATAAAGACTTAATGGGAGCCGTTTTAAGTTTGTTTGGGCCAATGGCTCTCTTGATCCCATCATACATACCGTGAAAATTGCCGGTATCCGCAGCTTTTTGGATATTGAGGCTAACTTCAGTCCAATAGTCGTTTGCACAACGCCTTGCAGTCTGTTGGACCTCATTTCTAGCTGCTCTTAGAAGACGTAAGTTTTCATCTGTTGGCATACCTTTGAACCTCAAGAATGCTGAGCGTTTCTCATCCAGCACAGCAGTCATCTCAGAAGCGTTTGCTTCGAACCAGTCGCTCGTTCGAGCTTTCTTCGGACCGAAAGTGGAAAGTGCGACTCGGCATATGCAGCTTTTTTATCAATTCCCAGTTTTCTGAAGCAGATTCAAGTGGGGTTGTCTTGTTGAACTCGTCCGTGAAGGCTTTTGCGAATCTCGCAGTTAGATTAGGTTCGCACATGCGAGTGACGTCTATCCTAGGCTTAGCAGACAATTTGATGCGGTGAAATCTCGTGTGGGGGAGCTTCAGTTTTGCACAGACCAGTGAATGATCAGTGTCGCAGTCTGCGCTTTGATATGATCTGGTGAGGAGCACGCTTCCTATATTAGTACGCTTAACAAGAATAAGATCAAGCTGATGCCAATGCTTAGAGCGAGGATGCTTCCAAGAGACTTTATGCTGTGGTTTTGTTTGAAAGAAAGTGTTACTGACACAAAGATTGAACTGTGTGCACAATTCTAAAAGGCGTTGCCCATTTTCATTGGTTTTACCTACACCGAACCTTCCGAGACAGTTTTGCCAAGACTCGTAATCTGCACCAACTCTGGCATTGAAATCACCCAATACCACTACACAGTTTTTCTGTGGCACGTTTTTCAGGACGGCTGTGAGGTTATGATAAAAAGAGTCTTTTTCAGCAGGCGTCGCAGAGAGCGTCGGTGCATAAACGTTGACCAACGTAATGGTACCAGTAATGCACCTCAGATTTAGAGTCCAAATCCGTTCGCTCCCGCTGCTGCTCGGTTCTGTTGCTTTTAATATGTCGTTTCGCACGGCAAACCCAACTCCATGCAGTCGAGGCTCATCGGAACCTCTTCCTTTCCAAAAGAATGTGTAATCACTTTCTGTTAGCTTACCAGTGTCTGGTAAGCGCGTCTCTTGTAGGGCAGCCACGTCGACATTCAGCCTCTTTAGCTCGTTGTTAATCACGGCGGACTTTCTAACGCCTCTGATATTCGAGACGTCGTCATGAAATCCTGGAAGCATGGACCGGACGTTCCAGGTTCCAAGTTTCAGAACTGACATTTGTTGTTTGGTATTTCGATTCGCTGGTGCGGAAAAATACAGTCTGCTTGTCGGTTGATTCCTAATCCCCATGCACCCAATGAGGATAGCAGACCGTGGCGAGACGGCACCTTATTGACTGGGGGCTGCCCAGCTTGAGGCGGGCGGTAGCCGTCCAATGAGACCTGGAAGTCTCTCCCACCGTCGAAAGCAGCCCCAGGCGCTTAGCTCTACGCTAGTCGAGCCATAGCTTTTAACCGGTATCTGCTGCTTCCCGTGTTATTTTCCGTAGAAGCGGAATGGAGTGTCCTCTCTATTGGTGCGTTGTGATGTACGCCAGGGCAGTTCAATATGGAGAACTAGCTGTTGCCCATGCAGCAAGTGCTCCCTCTCCACGGCACCACTGGAACCAAAGAAACAGCCAGGCTGATACGTTTGGACAACGATGCGGTCGCAGGAGCTGGCAGGACGAAATTGAATAAACTTCGGACTGCCTAACGGGACTCCGGCTCCGGATTTTACCTCGAGGTTGACTCCTGAAGCCTTTTCCATGAATGGATGTAGCCACAAGGCAGTGGAGGTTTAAGATAAGGGTTTGCCTTCCCCTATGTGGGCCGCCTTCATGGATTAACGAGCTCCACCTGCACGAAGCATGCTGGTTTTGAGGCGCCAGTCATCCGCCTTCGCCCTTTCTCCTGTCAGTAGAAGCAGTTCCGCCGGGTCACACAGGACCACGCGTGCAGGCCAGGAGCTGGACTTGGTTGCCAGAGGCTATATGAGACGCAGGCCATTGGAGCATTTTTGGAATTGGGAGCTTATCCCCAAAACCGGGTCGGGGTGGAAATCTTGTTATTAAAAGATGGGGTTTGAGAGCTTACTGTCACTGGAGCGGGAACTTGGCAGGCGAATTTACGCTGTAGGGGTGTATTGTCGCGTTTAATTAACACATTCGAGAATCTGGCAACGTGCTTATTTTTCAAGACATGAGAAGCATAATTCTCATTAGTAAATTTAAAAAGAATGGGGGTGCGGCTAGCAATGGATGATTTACGAAGCCTAGTAAGTGACGCTGAGTCAACCGGAAGGCCGTAATGAGAAAGAACTGACCGTTTGAGTTCATCCAACGGGTATTTATCTGCTATAATTAAAAGGATTAAGTTTTTCCCTCTGATTTTTCGTTGCTCAATTTCCGAGGTTGGAGATGCAACGAAGCGTCCTGTGCGCTGGAGCAGATCACAGTCAACATTATAGTTGGGGTCGAGAAGTATTGCCAAAGGTTCTAGTACCGTGAAAAGTCACGATACACTGTTCATTTTATCCACCATTGTTTCATAATTAGTCTCCAAATTGTGTAATTTAGAGAGCAGAGTAGACATATTAGAGTCTAGTACATTTATTCGATCGTGGAGTGACACGTTGTGGGTTTCGAGATGTTTTCGAGTATTTAGAAAGCACCATATTTAGCGAATAAACGTATGAATCAATATATGCGATAGTGAGAACACATAAACTTGCCGAATTTCAAACTGCCCGCATGCACATTCCAGAGTAAGATTCGTGAGACGAGCCGCTTCCCAAAAGCGACGCTTGTCGCCATCCTATTCGGTAGCATAGAATATACGGATCCTTTTTGTATCCCATCGGTACGCAAGCTCATCTCGCTGTGGAAACCTTAGCACGCGCCACAACCGGATCAACGACGCTTGTCGCCATCCTAAACGGGAGCTGAAAATACATGCATCTTTCGTGTGTCCAATTCGATACACATTCAACTCCTACAATGGAATTCGTGACACGTGGACACACCTAATCAAAAACGCTTGTCGACATTCTATCCATTAGTTTGAAAACAGGCATTCTCCGTGTGTCACATCGATACGCATGCACATTTCAGAGTAATATTCGTGGGACGCGCCGCTTTCCGATCACCGACTTTTAACGCCATCCTATCCGTTAAGCTGGAAAACACGCATTCTTCGTGTATCCCATCGGTACGCACGCACCTTTCGCTGTAGAAATCTTAGCACGCGCCACAACCGAATCACCGTCGCTTGTCGCCATTCTACCCGGTAGCCTGAAATAAAAATATTTTTTGTGTATCCGCTCGGTACGCATGCACCTCGTGCTGTGAAAACCGCGTCATACGCCACCTACGGATAACCAACGCTTGTCGCCCTTTTACACGGTAGCCCTTTTACACGCATGATTCGTGTATTCACTCAGTACGCATGAACCTCCCGCTGTGAAAACGGTGACACACGCCACGTATGTAAAACCGACGCTTGTCACCATTCTACCCAGTAGCCCGAAATACTCGCATCATTCATGTATCCCATTTGATACACAAGCAACTCCCACTGTGGCAACCGTGGCGAAGACCACCGCCAGATCAACGACGCTTGTCGCTATCGTGTCCGGTTGTATGGAATACACGCATCTTTTTTGTATCATTTTGGAATGCAAGCACCTCCCGCTGTGGAAACCGTGGCACACGCCACATACTAATCACCGACGCTTGTCGCCATCGTACGCGGTATCCCGAAATACACGCATGATTCGTGTGTTCACTCAGTACGCATGCACCTTCTGCTGTGAAAACCGTGGCACACGCTACCTACGTAACACCCACGCTTGTCACCCTCCTACCCGGTAGCCCGAAATACAGACATCCTTCATGTATGCTCTCGGTACACATGCAACTCTCACAATGAAAATCGTGGCACGCGCCACACAGAATCACAAACGCCTGTTGCCCCGCCATCCGGTAGCCAGCAATACACGCACTCGTCGTGTATGCCCTTGGTATGCATGTACCATTCGGTGTGGAAATCGTGGCACGCGCAACTCCCAGATCAACGACGCTACTTTCCATCCTACCCGGTAGAACGAAATACACGCATCTTTCTTGTATCCTCTTGGTGAGCAAGCTCCATCCGCTGTGGAAACAGTGGCCACACGCCACAAATGTTTACAGACGCTTGACGCATCTATCCGTTAGCCCCGAATACACATATCCTTCATTCATTCTCTCGGTACGCAGTGCATTTCTTACAGTGAAAATCGTTGCACGCGCCACACTGAATCACATACGCTTGTCGCCATGCTATCCGGTAGGCCAGCAATACACGCACCCTTTGTGTTTCCCATGAGTACATGTCCTCTCGGTTTGGAAATCGTGGCACTCGCCACTCAGGGATAAACGACACTACTTTCCATCCTACCCGGCAGAACGAAATACACGCATCTTTCTTGTATCCCCTTGGTGAGCAAGCTCCTCTCGCTGTGGAAATCGTGGCACGCGACAATCTCAAATCACCGACGCTTGTCGCTGTTTTACCCGGTAGCCAGAAACACAGGCATCTTTATTGTATCACTCTCGATACACATGTACCTCTCACAGTGAAAATCGTGGCACGCGAAATTTTCGGGAAAAACCCACGCTTGTCGCCATCCTACCCGGTAGCCTGAAATAAATGCATCCTTCGTGTATCCCGTCGGTACGCATTCACCTCTTTCTGTGGAAACCTTGGCACACGCTAACCACGGATCACCAAAGCTTGTCGCCATTCTATCCGGTAGCCCGAAATACTGGTATAGTTTATGTATCCTCTTGATACGCGTGCAACTCCCACAGTGTAAATCGTGGCACGCGCCACAGCGAATCATGGACGCTTGTCGCCATCTCATCCGTTAGCCTCAAATACACGCATCCTTCGTGTATCTTTTCGGTACGCATGCACCTTCCGGTGTGGAAATCGTGGCTTCCGCCATTTCCGGATCACCGACGCTTGTTGCCATTCTTTGGAGTTCTCTTCCACTGCATTTTCGCATGTGCACATCTACAGGTAAATTTAAAACACTCGTAGATTCTCTTACTGCTCCATCGCTATGCACAATTCTCAAAATAAACACTTATATAGACAATATATTTTGTCACGGTATTCCTGGTTATTCAACCACTTGTAAGTATTTTGTAAATTAACACACGCATAGAACTGTTCACAATGTCCGAAATACATGGTTTTATTAAGTGTCAGGTTGCTTAGGGTCTATGTATATTACATCAAAACCTGGGACTAGTATTATATGTACCTTATTGTATCTCTTTAGGCTTATCTTACCCCACTTTTGGTTTAAACATAGTTATCCTTATTGTTTCAATTCAGGTTTCTATCGTAAACAAATTTCTCTCTAAAACAATTCGAAACATCTAAAAACATTATTTTTATGATTATCTATTGATAATGCTGCTGTAGTGTCAGGTTACATAGGGTCTATGCATGTCTCGTCATAGGTTGGGGCTTGCATCACATTTGTCTATTTGTCAACATTGTCTTTCATGACATTGTCTACACACCATTATGTATATAACTGTCTTTTATTTCATATGAGGCTTATAAATGTCACATTTTATCCAAACTTGCAAAACAATAAAATCTACCAAAAAAGTTAAAAAAAGTAAAAAAAAACTGAAAATCAATATGTTTTTAATGTACATTCTTATTTTTTTTAAATGATGAACTATTTTACTTTGATGTACTCTCACCATGCTGGTGAAAAGAATATCTTTCATTATATTCCGTTGTCTTCGGATACTGAACGATCACTGAAGCTGGCTCGAAATATATCCGCCCGAGATTTGTTCCTTATGCGATTCACTCTACTGTAGATAACGAAAACCCGGCTGTTGAACACATTTCGGTTCGATTGGTCGACAATTCTTCAAGAGTATTGGAGCTGTAACACCACTTGTATTTCCTCAGCAAAACATTGACCTTGACTTCCGTTCGTGCGTGCATCGTGACCCCTCAGTGCACGTTTTGGCTACTGCTATATATTTGTCAGTCAACCTGCGTTTTCTCCTACTCTAGTGGGACGTTATTGTTGTAATCTGGTCCACTACAAATTGATGAGCCCGACATACACGCATTTCTTCGTGTATCTTTTCCGGTACGTCAAACGTTTTCCGCTTCACATCGGAGTTTTTAGGTAAATATTTTTACCTTGTTTAATCGTGCATTTTATTTGCATCAATTGCTCCTGTTTATCATGAGTGATTCTTAACGCGTTACTTTGGCTTCGACTGTCATCACAATACCCAGCTTTATTCCGCAGGACCCTGAGTATTGGTTTCATTTTTTAGAAACTGAATTTAGTTTTAAAAATATATTGATGACTCGCTATGTTTTCACAATTTAACGCAGAAACTCCCCGCGGATGTGTTATTACAGGTACGCGACGCAGTCCTGACTGCACCCATAGGTGACCGTTACCGTATCGTGAAATAAGCCGTATTTCTCTCACGGTTCCGTCTGAACGATCTAGGCTACAACAGTTGTTCGGCAACTTAGAAATTGCCAACAAAAAGCCATCTACCTTACTAATGGAGATGCGCCAGCTGCTCGGGTCATCGCACATGGACGAGACCTTACTAAAGGAACTATAGCTCCAGCGTTTACCTCAGTGCGTGCAACCCATCTTGGTTGCTGCGAAAAGCACTACGGTATCTAAGCTTTCGGAAATGGCGGACAACATTGCTGAATGTATCCGTCCCTACCCAGATAACCATATTTTCACGGTAACCGCAGGAAGATCACGCACACATGCTAATGTAACGGAAGTCATCAATGCGGATCTTCTGGCTGAGGTTGCGGCTTTACGCAATGAGGTTCGAAAACTCGCACTCAACAATAAGTCACGATCTCACACCCCATCCCGCCGATACTCGAGTAGTCACACTCGATCACCCGTTTGCTGGATACATCGGAAATACGGCGACGATGCGCGGCGTTGCGTCAAACCTTGCGCCCATCGCACATCGCCCGCGGGAAACTTCCAGCCCGTCAGCTAACGACGACTACTGTCGTCGGCCCGAAGAAATTACGTCGTCTTGTCTATATGAAGGATAAATCCACGGATATACTTGACGGACCAAAATGCAGTAGGGACGTTCGCACGAGCTCTAAAGCGTGTGGTAATTAATAACGCTCGAAAATCCACCGACACACAAAAAACTTATTAAGAGCATTCGCCGAACTGGAAAAGCGTTCCTCGCATATGCACGTAGACCTAGTTGGTACGTTACCACATTCAAGTGGCTATACATACGTCTCCCCTGCTAGGCAATCATCATTTGCCTATGGAGATTATGTGACGCGCTTGCGACACATTCGGAGTCGTTTCCACCCACCATCCCCGCGACTTCATGCCAAACAGTCCCACATGCCGAATGAGTTGGCACATTGCCAGTGTGTCTTTCTCCGAAACGACATGGTAAAGCAACCTCTTCACCCTTCTTATGCTGGACCATTCAAGATAATTCGGCGGTCCCGAAAAACAGTTGTGATTGACCACGCCGGTCGACACGACACGGTTTCGATTGACAGAGTCGAACCAGCGTTCATGGACAATGCATTTGACTCAGCTAATCCGCCAGACCCAACCCCAGCACCACCGGTAATAACCCCTACCTTAACCTCTACTATCTCAAGGCTTGACACCACAACAGCTAGGTGAGCGAAACGGCATCCGTAAGGTTCGCCGACTATGTAGCACATTTTTAAAGTGTTAACACTTGGTATATGTCGTGCATGCTTTACGTACCTCATCACTATAACTCGGTCGTGGCCATAAACCCATGCACCAGAGAGTTTTTTCTTCTTCTCATGTACACATGCACCTCCGGCTGTGAAAATCGTGGCACGCGCCACCCCGGATCACCGACGCTTGTCGCCATTCTATTCGGTAACCTGGAATACACGCATCCTTCGTGTATCCACTGGGTACGCATGTACCTCCCACAGTAAAAACCGTGGCACGTGCCACCCCCGGATCGCCGACGCTTGTCGCCATCCTACCCGGCAGCCCCAAACATGAGCACACGACGGCCAACACGGGCGGTCTCCCAAGACGGTCGTCATTGACCGTGTCGGCAAGCATGACACTGTCTCAATCGACAGAGTCAAGTCTGCTTTCATGGACGATGAAGTTATCCCACATGACCCAACGCCAACCCCGGCACCACTGGTCATTACCCTTTCTGTACCCACAGCTAACTTAAAGCCGGTCACTACAGGAACCAAACGTGTCAAACGGAAACCCGTTCGATTCGCTGATTTTGTTGTAGATAGTTAATACTTTCATATCTTTTGGCATACACGCTCGCATTATTTCGTACCTCATTTTAATCACTCGGTCGTAGCACTACACCCATTCACCATGGATTTTTCTTTTCTTTCTTCTCTCAGGTACGCACACACTCACCGCTGATGACACCGAATCGCGCACCCTTCCTGGTCCACCTACGCTTGCCTTTAACTCACCCGGTATCCCCAACCACCAACAACGAGCACAATTGTTCCAACACGCCTGTCGTGTATCACAAGGTCCTTACCAGCACAGATTGACACGCCAACCGATTCTCCTGGCGCGGCCATTTATCATCCTTCAGGACACAGGAAATGCTGAGCAGGGACTGTGTTTTCGAAGCTTCTGGTTCTTGTTGTCAAGCCTACGAACGCGCCTGTTTCTGCTCAAATTGTGTTCATACTAAGACCAAGCCAAACGGAAAAATCCCGCTAGCAGCTGTTCACTCCGTGTGAGGCGGCTCGGCAGTACGTTCACTCACATGTGAGACGCTACTTGACTTAGTCCCGATCGGTTCACCGTACATCCTACTCTAGAACCACCGAAGATCGACCCACGCAGACCGAGCGCCATAACTTACTTCTATGTGACTGGATGCTGAGAGACTACGTCCCTACCCGATGTAACCTGACATCCGCATGGCCTACGCTACTGGCAACCCTGATCAGGCGTCTTCACTGACCAGACATCTTGGAGGGAAGCTGTGTAACACCGCTTGTTTTTCCTCATAAAAACATTGACCTTGACAATTAACTTCCGTTTGCGCGTGCATCGTAACCGCTCTGTACACGTTTTGGCCACCGCTATATATTTTCCAATCAACCTGCGTTTTCTCCTACTATAGTGGGACGTTATTGTAGTAATCTGGTCTACTACAGAGCAATACAGCGTAACCTACGCCCATGCTATTAAACACACCCTCTCTCACCCCCCACAATTTCTTAGATTTTCTAATGCCGATGGATTTATGTTCCATTTTAAATCTTCTCAACCAATCTTTCCGTAAAAAAACGTAAATTGATGCATGTATAATTTATTTATCAATTTTTATGACAACTTCATTACAATTCACTCCACATTTTCCATAAGTACCTTCCAGTTCTGTTCTCCATTTTTTTCGCATCCTTGCCATTCGTAAATCCTGAAAAAATTTAAATGAAACGTTATTGTAATTAGACATTTAGTTTTTTTATTACTTACTGTATATGCACTCCCGTTATTAAACGGAAAAAATGTTTGAAAAATTCCGCTCACTTCGGTCATTTGCACTGTTAAATTTATTTTGCTGTTCAAATTTTGATAAACTGATTATGTATTACATGCCTTGGATGTCCAAGAATATATATTATTTTATTATTATTATGCTATCCGGTAGCCAGGATTACACGCATTCTTCGTGTATCCTTTTGGTACACATGCACCATTCGGTGTGGAAATCGTGAAACGCGCCACTCCCGGATCACCGACGCTACTCGAAATCCTACCTGGTAGACCGTAATCAACGCATGATTCGTGAATCCACTCGGTACGCAATGCACCTTCTGCTGTGAAAAGCTGGGCACACGCCACATACGGATCACCGACGCTCGTCGCCCTTCTACCCGGTAGCTTGAAATACACGTATCTTCCCTGTTTCCCATTCGATACACATGCACCTCCCGTTGTGGCAACATTGGCGCAGGCCACCCCAGGATAACAGCCGGTTGTCGCCATCCTACCTGTTGGCCAGAAACACAGGCATCTTTCATGTACCTATTCCGATACACACGCTTCTCTCAGAGCAAAAATCGTGTCACGCGCCAATTCCGGATTACGGACGCTTTTCGCCATCTTATCCGGTAGCCTGGAATACGGAATCACACGTCAAATCGATATAATGCGCAATTACGACTCGTTGCTCTATTCACTCGTGGGGCCTGGACGTTTCAACGACTTGAGTCTGCTCAGAGTTGGAGATGGCCGATTGACGTGGGAACAACAGCGAAGTCAAATGGATTTGTGGTGTTGGTTTGCCTCGTCATTGGTCTTCTCGGTAGATATTGCACGGTCGGATGACGCAACGCTGGAGCTACTGAAAAACACACGTCTGATCAAAATCAAACAAGACAAAAGGGTGAGAATGCCAATGTTCGTGGGCATGTCGGATGAGGTTCAAGTAAGCATGAAACCAAGTTGAATTCTAATGTTCAATATAAATTTTGTTATGATGATTATAATCATTGTTCGCCCAAGTTAACAGTGTTTCAATAACAATGGTCATTGACTTGATTATCACAATATTATCGTCATCTGAATGATCTTCCGGATGCATAGTGTGAAGGTGCGAAGTGCATAAGAGATGAACGCTAAGCACGAGCTTTCGAATGATATGCAGAACCCTACCCACCAACACAAGGCAAGAGTCTTAAGCGCCGATAAGACGGACGACGACAATTGCGAACTAGTAATCGTTCGGGTTTCGGTAGTGTTGCATTCAAACGGTTCGAGCGACAACATCTTCGGAAGTCAGCCGCAATCGAACGATATGCAAATCGTTGATGTCGGTGAAACCAGTCATGCGTGGCGAGGGCTTAACTTGTACCGGTTGGCACGAAATCGACTGACAAATCAGATCGAAGTGACAACCGGGACAAACATGTTGAGATCACCTTTATGATTGGTTGTTTGCCTTTATAAGATCAGCGTGTGCTTCGTTATTTGTCTATTGCGCAATAAACGCCTTAGACCTCTCTTGTGTTATGGGATTCGTGGGTGTACGCAATAAGCGTTTCACCGATTTGACCTCGGGGATGAATCCAGATACAATTAATTTTGTATTATCAACTTTAAAATCGTGATCATGATTATGATCATCATCAACATTTCCACCATATTCTTCAACGTAAGTCGTGCTGTATTATTAATAAAATAATATTCGTTTTTAATATATTGTGGTCCTCACATCCATATCCCTGACATATCACTACCGGTACCTGACTGTTTTTCGTCCTCAGGTAAAGATCAGATTCCGTGGTCTTTTAACCCTTTGTCAACTGACGGTTACTCTAGTTCCCACCTCAAACAAGCAGTCGATTGCTCAGTAGCTCCCGTCGGTACCGCCACTCACCATCGGATTGCACTTGTCAGGCGGCGTCTGGCATCTGATCCATAAAATTAATCATGTGTTTTACTTATGCCATAATTAAGGCGATTAACACAAAAATATCATAAAATACGTAAATCAATTACCGTAGACAAAGGGTTAAACAGCTGTAAAGTGGTAAACAAATATTCGTTTTCATTATCATCTTCTTCAACATCATAGATATCATTAGTATCATCATCATTATCATCATCACCATCATTATCAATATTATCATCGTCATCCTCATCATGTCTATCCATTTTTATGCTCCATTTGAAGTTGTTCATTGTTGGCGTCCTTCTAGTGAAGACAGTCATGCTCGTCTGGACAACAAATTACCTATGCATAGATCTACCTTGTCACTAGTTGAACTTATCTCTTTATTAACCGAAAGATACTAGAAAATTATTTTATGCAATCATGTAGAACAGTTTTCGGGTAATGATTTGCTTCGCAGAGTGTGATAGTCAGCTAATCCTGCTCTTTGTTACCGTTCTAACTATCAGTCTTGGCCTAAAGAAGCTACCGTGTCAGAAACGGAACGTTCCCTAAATCTGCTCTAGTCGAACGTGTATAAAATTCTCTAGGAGCTGGGCTCAAACAAATAGTAATTAGTTACTTCAATTTTAATTCATTAAATCTGCTGTCCGTCTAATTTTCATTGCTTGTATCGAACTGGATGATTATCCACAACATTGATTTTAGAAAAAACACATATCTATAACACGATACGATTGAAGTAAACAGTCGTGACTCTGAAGGAAATAAGCAATCACGCCATCAATGTGCCATATCGACCATTTCAGCACTGGTCACGTTTACTGTTTGACCTTCTCAACAGCTGGGCAGTATTCAACAATGGTTCTCAAAACAAGCAGATCAAAATCACCTTGTGCAAAATTTTGATTCGGCGAAACGGGATGATGCCTCCTTTGTTCAAGGTCACTGACGTGATTAGCGGCAGGGAAATCCCGGATGAATTGAATTTCTTGACCGAGATCGCAGTGTCGTTGGAACCACATCAAACAGTGATGTACCATGTCAGACACATAACCACGTAGACGATTGAACCTGACGTTTAAGTTCAATTCTTTTCAGTTTTGTATTAAGTACACTAACTTCATCGACATTAATATCAAATGATTCATTTACACAAACGAATCAACAAAATATACATTTTAACCATGAATTTGGTATCCAAAATAGGTACAAAGTTTTGAATTCATTAACAACAACGAAATAAATGGCAACAATCTTGTATGCTTTCATTCCATTGGGTTTAACCTTTGAAAATAATTGGTTTCGTGTGTATAATCATCCCCATCAGCAGTAACATCCGTACGTTTATGACTGCCAATTACAGCATAATCTTACTGATATACACCTTCTCGTTTCCTACCAACAACACATCCTAGACTTCCTCCATATAATCATCCTCACAACACCATTATCATCACCTTCAAATATAAAACGCTCGACTTTTTAAAGGTGCGAATGACGGAATAAGCTCCCGCTACCAAATGGTGCTTTGATTGCACCCTGGTCTGAACGCGTGATTCAGCGTAACTCATTGAATCTGCGTATACTGACCATGGACGATCGATTCAGGCGTTAATACCATTGTGCTTCAGGTAGATGACGCTTGCAAGTTTACCAGCCTGTGCGACCACAGCGAAGCAAACTTTACTTTGCATACATTCTTACGGAGACGACGTCATCCAAATGTGTCAGCCTAGCTGTTCGTTCGGTTTTCATGTTGCCGGAGTGAGGGAGCACCTGCAGCTAGTTTATCTGCTAATTCTTTATAGTTGATTGTCCTGGCGTGTAGCGAAACAAGTGAAACCAAAATTTGTGTCAATCGTGAAAATTAACACGGGAATCAGCGTACACCCTTTAAAATCTGACATGGAGCTAGGTGACCAAAGCTGACCCCTGTCAAGATGGCATGGGAAAGTCACCTTTATAGTGCGTCGGTAATGCAACAGCCACTAAAATTTGAGGACATTTGTTTTCATCAATCAGGATCAGTGGTATTTCTTCTTTAACTGTTTTAATGACTTAAACTCAAAGATTGTAATCATAAAATATCCAGAATCAAGATGTTATGTTGAAAGAAGCAATCGCTTCTCATGTACCATTGTTGGCCAACTTCTGTCGATGTCGACCATGGATGTACATCACAATCGAATAAATTTCATGTTTTACAGCATTTTAAATGACAAAACAGTCCGATTCGGGAGGAACAATCTCTCCCGCAGCGCTTGCAACGATAGTCAGAACTCTGTTGTAGGGCGTCAGTTACACGCCGGCTGCGCGATCTGCGTTCAGCAGCCAATAGCTGTATCTGTTCTTCCCCAGCTTGCAGACGACGCTTAACACAATGCCTTCAAAGTGAGCGGTCAAGAGCAACATCTTCCCAGCTCGCGTGGTCAATTCCAAGAGCTTTCATATCTCTTTTGCAAAACTTTTGTACCGCAAGTGCGTTCTGCCCAATGGTCGACTTCCTATTTGCAACTCACCATAGATTAGATCTTTCGTAACATGTACCATTAGATGACAATAATAGAAAAAACATAGAATGTAATCAAAATTCTATTTAGGTCTTCGGATTGTGTTGGCTTCTATGGGGTCCAAATAACCGGGCCGATAGTGTATTGCTCTCCGATAAAAGCATCCAGTTCCGAATTGAAATCACGGATAGAAGGAGTGTTCACAATATCCTATGATAGCGAATTCCTTAGAAAGCAAATACGCACCGAGAAGAAATGTCGTCTACAATGGAGTCTTGATTGCGGTATTACAAGACAAGTTGAATGACTCCGTGTATTCTCAAGGAAACTGACGTTTATCAAACCGCGGAAAGGGTGATTTTCCACCCGCAGTGTTTTAGTTGTTAGAATCATATCGCTCCTTAATGTCCCTTGTGTAAAATCAGTCAATCATAGCATGGCAATTCGCTCTTGGTATGGAATATGCTGAATCGCATCAATTAGCTTCGTCACTCGGTGGCAAATTTTACCCAGCAATTCAACGACTTTACGCAGCCACGGTGCTCAAACATTGATAATGTATTCTATCGTTTGATGGATATAGGTATTTATAATACGAGGGAGCGTATTACGAGTGAACCGCTCAAATATTCTTCTCAGCGTTTCCCAGATATTGCTTGCCCTGGTGAAGAATTTCTGGCAATTACCATTCGCTTTCAGGTTATTAGTAATCCAGCTACCAAGATCCTCATCAGCCGTGGTCTACATTAGGTTTTCATGATCAAGTTTATTGTATGCCGATCAAGTTTTAATATTTAACATTTACTAATATTCAAATGCACCTGATTTAGTTGAGACCAGTGATACAGAGCAGTAAAATCCGCTAGAATGATCAAACAATCTTCAATCGATCGGATTTGCATCCAAAGAGATTTAGAATCATACTCATTCACTCTTCACATGTTTGGACTGTTTGCCACAGAAAGCAGATGGGAAGGTAAAAACATCAGTCTATCTAAATTCCATCGATGCACCTTATCTCACTGAAGATAGGTTTTACGGTCCATAACCTCGTCTGATTCCCATAAGATATAACACTAGTACAGCAACGACAGGAGAACGAATTTAAGTTCATTGTGAAGCTAGCCAACGGCTTATATCAATTGAACAGCGAGCAAAGGACGCCTCTAAAAAGCGTCAAAATTAACGCTTACATAATCAAACGGAAAGGCTTACCTTGGTGTTTACATAGAACAGGCCTACGGTAACCTGTTTACCAGAGCCACATATAACCAAAAGTATCCCAAAAGGCAGTGTGAGATGCAAATGTTTATAAATTCCTTATTCGTGATTTAGCCTGGGCTGTAAACATTGTTAATTTAAAGAATGTTGAATTGCTAAGACGCTGACGAATACATACGGAGTAGGTTAAAATAGATCTGTCAGGTCAACTTCCGCTCCGGAACGTCGATAGGGCGTTAACAAACAAATTCGTTCGAAGACATCCTCCTTTAAAATATTGATATCAGACCATGCATCGGTGTATGTAAAACTGAAGCTTCACCAAAGTATAATTCAGATTGTCAGATTCATTGGCAAACTAAGGATTGATTTCAGTCGTACTTGCAAACTTCGACTTGCTAAGCAATTAGAGCAATCTGTCACAGCCTACCTCAGCAAACCACATCAACCTGAATTAACTTCTGTAATCTTCGAATTACATACAAATTGTCCACCCAAAGTAGCTCTTTTTACGTATGAATGACAAGCGGTTGGCTGATTGCCTAAATGAAAATATCCCAGCATTTCTAGTAAACACCAAAATATTAAAATTGTGCAGCTAAGAAGAGGTCAAGTGGTTTGATACACGTTGCGCAAATGACTATTGCACCGACATCAGCCTGGTAAATTTCATGGTATGTGATGGAATCAAGATGAAATCATCTAAAACCTAACGCCAAAACACATTGAAATGTATTGTCCTGACCGACTGAACACAAAAGTTTGGCGAAGGAGCTAGCAATTAGTTGATCACTATCGACTACTCCATGAACTACAACAAACGGAAATCAGTTAAGAGATCCTCGTGTGACTAAAATGCAAACTCTCTGAATGCATCTTATTTGTGCAAATTAATTGGATTAAATTCTCGAAGCAACGATGCCACAGTGAAAGTGGCCCTAGCGAAATTTTCGAAGGTGTTTGGGGAAAACCGCCGAAATGTTTTGGTGTTTGTGCTAATCTTATCCAAAATTGGCTCGCGTAAGCAACTTGTTTACCATTGTTCCAATGTTTCAAAGCATGTACTTTATCTACATGATAAGTGAAAACGGCAAGGAACCGTTTGTTGGTTGTGGATCTTTGTTCACGGCGATAGGTTTAACACCACATGCGTGTGTATGGGCCCGTAATTGGCAGTTTGATCCTACTGTCCCTACACGATGAGTGCAAACAGCATGAAACCGGTCGAGATGTGTGAATAAGAAGGAAAAGCATTCAAATACCCAAATGAAGTGTGAACTTGATCCCATCGTTCAACGCGGGCTATGAGTGACGGGCAAGATTGCTCGTCACCTGGAATCCAAAAACATACTACCTACAGAGAAGCAGGAGTTCTGTAAATCTGATTCATGTCAGAAACCATTTGTTAACGTTCCCTGAAACTACTGAAATAAGTGGTTGACGGAAAAGCGAGCAATGTGATCAGTATCGACTCCTGCAAGAAGTGCAACAAACACAAACCAATTACCAGCTCTCTGAACGCAAGCTCGTTAATTTCACGAAACTGTAAGATCAATTTGAAAGTAATGCGGAGCTTTTTTCCACTTTCTTTCATTTCTGACCGAACATCAATCTCCCTGTAGGCTCTTAGCAATGCAATACCAATATCGCCTAGGCGCTTTATTGTTTCCCCCCTCAACACCGTTGATTGTCGTTCCCAGTGGTTTTTTTTCCTACTAAGTTAAGGCACTGAAATCGTCGAACAGGTCACTACCGGAAGCCGACGAAGCTCCGGTTTAGCAATAATAGAATTCCACTAAGAAGTTTATAAACCGAAGTGTCTAGACACGAAAACGTGTTGCACCGGAATCTGTGCGCAGCAAATCGTAAAGTACATCAAAACAATGACCGCGGTGGGTAAGTATCAGGTCCATAATGGCCCCATGCATAATTTGGCAACCACATTCGTGTGCAATACAATGTGGTTTAGAGATCGAATTTCGGTGAATGTGTGCACATTACAATTGCAAAATCGGAGCTCAAATTTATGATCGACAATTGGTTTTGATCGTAAGTTTGGACAAATTCATTGACCGGAATTTTATTCGAAAGAATTGTGGTTTATGATGGGAGTACCATGGTATTATGGGCTGTCGTTGTATTGCATCCAGAAGTATGTTTATAACTGGTATAATAAGGATTATAGAGGGAACTGTGATACGATCTTTTTGTCTTTTAGAGAGGCTTGAAAGCACCCGGAAGAGTACACGATTTCTGTTGTTCAACTTAGCGAATGAGAGCATAATCGAAATGCCTCCCGTTGTTGCTAGAGCCTATGAATAACATTCAGTTCGATAACCTCCACATAATAGATCTTTCGCAATACGACCATTTTACATTGCCTTACAGAAGGCATTCAGTACGCACGCGCTTGTTGCCATCATCTTTGTCTTTATAGTCAACTTCGGTTACCCCAAACACGAGAGTTGAATCGGGACAGAATGACAGCTGCTATGCCTTATCGATCGCCTTCGTGTCTAGCGAGTGATTTTCCGCAATGGTTGAAACAAGACACTTGAAATGATGAACTGGTTCAAGCTGATAGGTTTCAACAAGATTAAAAATACGTGATACATTTCGAGATATTTTAAGGAGTAAGAATGTGCTAGCGCTGTAGCTTCCGTAGAAATATGATAAACATGAAGCGGGGCCTTCAAATCGGCCGTCAACAATCATTTTATCTCCACATTATTTTTCGTCATTTTTGATACGTTCAACCGCTATCGTTTTCTTAATTCGTCATGTTTTCGCATCAACAAAGGTCGATTTATAACGCCCACAGTTTAAAACAATTACGCGATGCCGTGTTTTATAGTGAGAATTCTGACATAAAAAACTTTGGCTTTAGTATTCGGCAAAAATTGGATAACATATTGAAACGAACATTAAAAAAGAAGAGGAAACATCGTGCAGGTTGGCAAGCCGCCCTTCGCCGACGTCATGCCATTTCTAGAATGCCCTTACCTTGTATTTTATCATCGAACGTTTGTTCATCGTGGTCCAAGTACGGTGAAATTTCACAACTACTCACTTCGAAAATTTCAAAGCATACAGCCGTTGCCATGTTTCAAGAAACCTGGCTTCATTCGGCAATAGATAATGAGTTGGTTTCTATTGAAGGATACTGCTGTTTTCGACCCGACCGAACCTGTCCCTCAGTGAATCGTGGTGGCGGAGTAATTACTTACATTCGAACTGACTGGTGTTCGTACTGCAAACAGATTTTTACTTCTGGTGACCGCGAGATATCCTGCCTGGCTGTTGAATGCAAACCCCGTCATCTTTCCAATTTTCAATCCCTTATTTTCATAAATGCTTATGTTATCCCCAATTGTCCATCTAACGTTTTTAACGCATTTATTGATGAACTCTTAATAAAACTTACTCTTTTTCATAATTCTTTGCTTCTTCTAGTTGGTGACCTGAATGACTGCAATTTATCTATGTTTTCCCTATTGTCTCTCAAAAATATTGTTCATTTCTCGACTCGAGGTGACTCATTTTTGGATTTCGCCCTAACAAATGCACCTCATTTGTTTCACGCCCGCAAGTTTGCTCCAGTTGGTAATTCTGACCCTTGTGTTATCAAACTTCTTCCTAAAATTTATGAAAGCACTGGGCATAGATACCTCACCCGCAGAAATGGCAAAACGGTGACTTTTAGAGCTTGTCAACCTGACAATATTTCAGCCCTGAAGGACATGCTCTATACCACTGATTTCAACATTTTTCATGAAAATGATGTCTCCATGGAGTGTGATGTTCTGACATCTTATCTTAATTTTTGTCCTAAAGAAACTATTTTTCCTCTGCCCATTTAAAGCGCTTAGGAAGAATTAAAGAGAAAGCATTTGAAATGCATGATTGTAACACTGTTGCGCATCTTTCTCAGTTAATCAAGTTCGAAATTCGAAGTCTTGAAAAGCTGTACACGAACACGCTTCTTAGAACGAAAGATAGTCGTCACCTATGGCGTGAGCTGAAACAAATTTGCAGAAATAATTACAAGAAATCCCCATCAATTTTGGATGTTAATTCCTTGAACGAATCTTTTGTGCCCTGCATAACCGATAATGTCTGTGCACAGAACTTTATTTTACCCCCATCCGCATTCTCCAATTCACCCTTTACTAACGTACCCGAGGTCTTTGGCGCACTTTCAGCTGTCTCAAGTTTTAAGGCTGCAGAACCAGACAAACTCTTTCACATTGTACTAAAGGAATGTGCTACAGAAATTTCATCCCCCATCACATCCATTTTCAATCGTTGCATAGAAAAAGCAATTATGCCTGATTGCTGGAAATCTGTCTGTATAACCCCGATCCCAAAAAAGATCCTGGTAAATACCGCCCGATCGCGTGCACCTCGCAGTTGCCTAAATCATTTGAGAGCATTGTACTACGAAGAATGGCATCCAGCTCTCTGGTACACGATGCTTCTCAGTTCGCTTACCGTAAAAATCGATCAACAGTTGATGCTGTCGCTTTGCTTACGGATTATATCACACGTTCTTTTAATAGTAAATCGAAAGCCGTCCAAATTTGTTTTCTGGATTATACAAATGCTTTCAACAGTGTTCTGAGAAACTCTTTATTGCAAAAATTATTTGACCGTGACGTTACAACAAATATCCTTCATTGGATTGCATCCTACTTTGAGGGTCGTCTCCAATATACACTTGTGAACGGAGAAGCCTCCCGTGAAATACCGTCTCCGCGTGGTGTCCTTCAGGGTGCAATACTGTCCCCATTTTTATTTTCGCTTTACATTTCTACTCTTCCTTGTGACCCTTCGACACTTACTATTAAATACGCTGATGACGTTGCCGTTGCATTGAATCATAATCTTCGGATCGAGCAACATGTTTTAGCATCAGTGGTTACGAACATTGGTCAATGGTCATCCACGTTTGGTTTATCTTTGAATCCCTCAAAATGCAACGAGATGATATTTTCCAATATGACTGGACAGCGTTATCTAGCCCTTCATGATGAAATTCCTCGCGTTTCGTTTAACGGCTCTGTGTTCGAAAGATGTTACAGCTTCAAGTATCTTGGCGTAACAATATCCGACAATCTTAGCTGGACCAAACATGTAACTAATCAATTCAAAAGATGCGCCAAATGTCATTCTATGCACTTCGCCTCCGTTCTCTCTCCATACCACTAAAAGTTATTCAAATTTTTGTTTTTTCTTGCATCATTCCGCACCTCCTTTACGCTTCCCCAGTAATTTTTCCTGGCCTTTTGGAAAAGGATTTTATGATGATCAGAAGAAGTATCAGGCTCATCTAAAGATTGAGTTGTGTTCCTGCAGATGACATTCGAGACACTATTGCTGATCGTCACTTTCGTGAATGCATCAGGTTCATCGCAACTATTTTTTCTGATTATTCACATCCACTGAACAAAAGCCTTGCTTCTTGTGAATCTTTTTCCTCCACTCGAAGTCACTATGTTATTCCCTATTCGAGAACTAACAAATTTAGAAACTCTTTTGTTCCATACTTGGCTCGATACATGGTTGATCGTTTGAAAGCTGTTATGGAGTTAACCTATTCATGCCTGAATTATTTTCTAACCCGAAATATTTTTTTCTTCGGAAACGAGTTGCCCAGGGGTGAAATAACACAAATAATATAAAAAGTTTGTGATATTCACATAATTGAGAAAATAAAAAAATGTAACCAATTGGTTACATCCGGCATAAGTCACCAGTGTACGATTTTGGTGACTTCTGTCGGATGTAACATAAAGGTTACATTTATTTGAACGCAACGCATTTCGAAGATTTTCTGATTTATTCCAATTTTTTACATAATGTCTTTGTAGGCATGACTAAGTTCATACTGGAACAAAATTTATAATAACTGAGACTTCCACACGATTTTTGTTCGGCTCACAAAACTGCGAATTGTGAGGATACGTTCGAAATCCGTACCAGCACATACTTTCTCTTTCATTGTGGACAAGTCAATGACGATTGCGAACAAAGAAGAAAACCACCCTGCATTTGACAAAATTCTGTATGCCGACGTGCAAAAAAAATCGGAGAATTCAGTTAGAATTAGCTTAAAATGCCTTGCGAAGTTCATGTAACCAGAAGGTTACATCCGTCCTGAAAGGGTTAAAGAAGCGTTTGACAATTTTTTAAATGTCGCTGAAATGTTCCCGTTATTTTCTAATTTTTATTTTTCTAATTCGCCTCACATTTGGCTAGCCTATGGTAACCTGACACTTTATTAGCTCAAGTATCATTTCATTGTGCAGCACTTTATACAATTTATCATATTTGTATTTTGTGGAGAAATTAATGTATTGCTGAAAATTCGTGTACACGAATAAAGTCATTCTCTTCTTCTCTTCTTCTTCTTCTTCTTCTCAACATGATTCAGTGTCACAATCGGAAAACATAATACTAAAATACTAAAAAATACACATTATTTCGTAAAGGAATGAACATGTTTATTGCTCAGTTTCGTTAGACTCAGTGACCTCTGTGACCAGATGGCATAAATCCAATGCTGCTCAAAACCAGTCATGTGCAATAGTCTGGATATTGATCTGGCATGTTTATTCATTTGCTTTTAAGCTGGAGTGGCACAGAACGACTGGAACGTGCGACAAATAACACAATTACAAAGGTGGCTGCCTTTCTGATGTCGAAAACTGCAGGCCGTTGACACCGCTCTCTTCTTTATCAAAAGTGGATGATAACGGAAAAAAGAAACAATTTGTGCTTGCATGCCACTGTTGCTAAAGATTGGTACGATCAACGACTGCAATCACATTTCGTGGTGTGTGTGTGTGATGGAAGTACGTACAAATAAGCCTTTGTGTTGATGATCATGAGTTAAATCACAATCTACATGTATATGGGCACACGTGATTGAATATGTTTCAAGAGCACTCGAATCCTGATCTTGCTCACCCTACCTGATGTGTGCAAACAGCACGAAACCGGCCATGGGTGTGTGCGAGGGAAATGCATGCAAATGAGTATTTTCGTTCATGGTCATGAGTTTAAACCTCATCTGCGTGTGTTTAGGCACATGTGTCTGAACCAGATGGTCGACCAGTGAGTTGAAATATGTTTCACTGATTAGGAATAGTGTCCCATTTTCAACCAATCAACGATTCGGTGTGTTTTATTCTTTATGACACCAACGCTAACGCTGTGAAAGATCGATTACTGCTCACGGCTGCTGATTTTAGATCACGCACTCACTGTACAAGTGAAGCCAAACTTCCGAGTAAATGGCTATCGCTGTGATTGATGTGGAAGTGATAATAACTCAGGAATAGGAATGTTTCGTCATTTCCAACGCTGTTGAATATGAAGCAATGGTGCACATGTAATGTACATCCATGTCGGACATCGGCCGAAGGATGACAACAACATCAATTACAACAAAAACCTATTTGGCCTAATCGAGTGACATGCCTGAGAACATCACATTGATTGGAAATGGTCCAATGTGAATTGTATCGTGATTTTGCTCAATATTCAAACAAAATAATTAAAGGTATTGGGCTAGGATAGCAGTTATTCAGAGAGTGACACGTAACATAGCTTTTAGGACTCCATAAGCAATATGCACCTTCAAAGAAAGCACTTTCAGGAATGGTCAGCTTACTTTTAGTATTATACTTTGTCTCAGGTTTCCGCTATACAAATCCAGTTACACGCTTAGCATGCAAATATATGGAAATGGATACATTACATGATAGAGAGAAAGACAGTATGCCGTATAAAAATACCCAGCTATTATCGCTGGTGGGGTAGAGAGGCCACCCATAGAATGCATTCTTTATGTGAATGTTCTAACATTGTTGAGTTCAATGCACGCATTCAACTTCACATCTGAATTGAAAAATCAATGAACGAATCCTGGTTGGTTGAGATACAACATGGTCAACTATTAAAGCAGTCTGATTATTATTTTGACGAATATCGCATATACCAAACTAGTAGCAGTTTGTTTTCGGTGCGTCCAATCTCTCATGTCATTCGCAACCGTTATTGCTATATATTCAAAATGCTAATATTGGTTTTAACTGCTATACTATTCATTTCGAGTTTAACATATCAACGGATGTAACTTTATTTGTTTTCCTCATTTCAGACGGATCCGTTGTATTTAGTGAAAATACAAGAGTACACAATTGGAGGTGAAAACGAGTTTTATTTACTTTTCATTGCGAGAGAACTATTTCTATTTTGTGTGGAAGTGGAGAGAATAGAAACCACGAATTATGGTGAGTATCTGTTTCAGAATTGTGACGATTTCGAACTTTCGTTTTTGGTGTGACAGGATTTGTAGACGCATTGAAACAGAGCTGCCGAGGTGTGGGTATCTTTTTCTAATCCTAAGCTTATTGGAAACGATATGATGGATGGCAGACTTCGAATATACATTTTCTCAATTACTATGAACATCCATCTAATTATCCGCGTACTATAAAACAGTGCTACATTATTAATTACTATATTAACGCAATTTCAATTTATAGTTTTATATTATTATATGTCCCTCGACTGAGGGGCAAAAGCAACTTCTGTCAGATCCGGGCACATAATAATGACCAACAATAAATAGAAATTGCGTTTATTTAGTAATTAATTATTTAGCAGAGGCTTTATTGTACGGGAAAAAGTAGATGGATGTTCCTATTACTTCAGAAAATGTATATTCGGAAGTCCACCATTCATCAAATCGTTTCAATAAGCTTCGGATTATAAAACGATACCCACACAGCGGCAGCTTTGTTTCAACGCGTCTACAAATCCTGTCACACCGAAAACGAAAGTTCAAGATCGTCACAATTCGGAAACGGATACTCACCTTGATTCGTGGCTTCAATTCTCTCTGCCTTTCACACAGAAAAGAAATAGTTCTCTCGCAATGAAAAGTCAATAAACCGCGATCTTACCTCCAAATCTGTACAATTGTATTTTTTTATAAATACCTACTTGTGACAATGAACGACTGGACGCGGGAAGTGGATGAGGCTGGTTTCCTGCATTTGTGTTACCTGGGCATATCAAAGGCGTTTGATCGTGTAGAACATTCTATGCAGGACATTAAGCTGCTCGCGGAACAAATAAAATGGGGGGCTCTCTACACGACCTCGCCCATGATGATCGATTGGTGCATCATAATTTGGATAAACTGCCTCGCAGAGGACTTCAATCGGATTTAATCCTTACTTAAAAATTACTGAACTTAAAGATTCATTCTCCGGGGCGTCTATTTAGCCTCCGATGGAGCCATACTACTCGCACTCACTCATTGGCATAGGATATGCTACATTCTCACCGGAACTGCCATCGATTGCTCTTTTCTATGCGTTTTCGCTTCTTGTTGAACTTTTTACCCCCAGACGTTGTTTGATTATCTATTAAAAGTATTTTCAGAATCAAACTGGATACATTTATGCATTCATGCCTCAATACTTATATTTTTCCTTGTGCGAATATCTTATGCTGTTGTACAGCGATAAATATTTTATTACGTGAATTCTTGAATCATGAATACTTGGAACATGTCAAATGGCGTCAACGTGAAATGACCATGATGCAACGTTTGAGCGATTCAGCTGTGTGTTACAGCATGTTGTCGTGCCTGCCTATACAAACGGTAGCTTCAATGTTGAAACGTAGACTATAATTTCGCCGCTGTTTCAATCCAAGCTTATCTTGATCTTACTGTTCCTACCTGATGAGAGCAAGCATCACGAAACCAGTAGTGGCGCGTGGGTATGTGATTGAACTGTATGCGAATGTGAATATTGAGTTTAAGCCCATGTGGTAAATCTATATACTTGTGTTTAGACTCATGTGGGTTAGGGTTTGGGTTCAAATTTCGATGCAATACAATCGGGCACCGAAAGTAAATTTTAGACCAGAATAACACAAACAGGAGAATTTATTTGCTAAATTAGTGATAACACAATTTCTGATTAAAATTATAAATTGCCATTCACTCTATATTATCGATTTAGTAAAAAGAAATTAGATGGAGCTGAAGAGATAAATGAACAACTTTATTCAGAAATATTTTAAATACTATCTAAAATTAATTTTTTTAATATGGTAAATAATTAATGAATGAGAAACATCAACCAAATGTAATTCAAATAAATAAATAAATAACCTGATGAATTTTTGTCAATAGTCTAATGTATACCTCTGTAGTACGCTGATATATTGAGGCAAATGGAAATAGAAAACTTCGATATAAAGACTGTCAAGAGGGCAACATATTATGCCTCAACCGATTAATAGAAAGAGATCCATAATTAACTATTTTCAACATGGTGGAAAAGTATCAGGTAGAATATTACTGATAAATTTTCCGCAATATTAAATTTGTGGTTCCTAATCAATATCTTATATAGACACCAAATTCTGGATAATCTTAAACACCGTGTGGTGATATGATATGCGTGATTTTCTCTTGCTTTTCATCCTTAACAAGGTTCGGGTTGAAGACAGTGAAAGCCATACTTTTGAATATTCATTACAATATCTAGCTGCGCGATTTGCAAAAGCAAGACAACCCCACTTCAATTAGCTTCAGAAAATTGGAAATCGATAAAAAAGCTGCATATGCCGAGTCGCACTTTCCACTTTCGGTCCGAAGAAAGCTCGAACGAGCGACTGGTTCGAAGCAAAAGCTTCTGAGATGACTGCTGTGGTGGATGAGAAACGGTCAGCATTCTTGAGGTTCAAAGGTATGCCAACAGATGAAAACTTACGACTTTTAAGAGCAGCCAGAAATAAGGTCCAACAGACTGCAAGGCGATGTGCAAATGACTACTGGACAGAAATTAGCCTTAGTATCCAAGAAGCTGCGGATACTGGAAATTTTCACGGCATGTATGATGGGATCAAGAGAGCCATTGGTCCAAACAAAAAATAAAATGGCTCCATGAAGTCTGCATCTGGTGACACACGATGGGAGGACAAAACTCAACAGATGAAAAGATGGGTAGAGCACTTCTCCTCCTTCTACTCTAGGGACAGTACGTTTCTACCGGATGCACTTGAAAATGTCGAACGGTTGCCGACCATTGAATATCTAGATACCCCTCCTACTCTTGATGAGCTCAATAAGGCAATCGACCGCTTAGCGAATAGGAAGGCCCTGGTGACGACGGAATTCCACCTGAGCTCATCAAATGCGGTAGAGCAGCATTATTACAGCCTCTTCACCATTTG
>JACCGJ010023168.1:31777-64041 GCA_013407085.1 Atriophallophorus winterbourni
CGTACTAAATGCTTTACTGTACGGCAGTGAAACCTGGACCAACCACGCAAGACACGAACGGAAGCCGAATGCTTTCCATCTACGAAGCATCCTTCGTATCTTGAACATATCGTGGATGGACAGAGTGACTAACGCTGAAATGCTTCCCAAAGCTGGTGTAGAGAACATGTTCACCATATTGCGACAGCGCCGCCTGCGGTGGCTTAGTCATGTCTACAGAATAAAAAAATGGTCGTATTCCGAAAGATCTACTCTATGGTAAGTTGCAACTAGGAAGTCGACCATTGGGCAGACCGCACTTGTGGTACAAAGACATTTGCAAAAGAGATATGAAAGCTCTCGGCATTGACCCGGCGAGTTGGGAAAAAGATGCTCTTGACCGCTCACATTGGAGGCACTGTGTAAAGCGTCGTCTGCAAGCTGGGGAGGAGCAGATACAGCTCTTGGCTGCTGAACGCAGATCACGCCGCAGGCGTGCAACTGACGCAATACAATCGAGTTCTGACTTTCGTTAACAGCGCTGCGGGAAAGATTGTTCCCCCCGATTCGGACTGTTTAGTCATTCCAAAATCTGCAAAACGTGATCATTCATGCGATTGTGATGTACATCCATGGTCGATATCGACCGAAGGAGGCCAACACCAACAATATTTTTTCGTTTTCCCCATTTTTTTTCAAATATGTGATATTTAAGGTTTCAAGGATTTATGGTTAGAGTGATTAATGTGTAGGATATAAAGTTTTGTGCGCTTAAAAACCACGCCTAATAAATGGTAACGTATTTGTTATTAACATGATATTAATGGCATTATAAATAAGCTAAAATAATTTTCATTTTTAGATTTGTGAATTGTAACACAGCTCGATTACCTAGTGTGTAATCAGTTAACGAATCAAGTGGATTTCAAATATGAATGTTGAATTACAAGCACTTGATTGACCATGGCCTTGTAATAATTATTATCTCGAAATCTTTTGAAATTTCTCTCCGTATAACATAAACGTGTTTGCATTTTCAAGGTGAACTTTAAACTCCATGGGTGGAGGTTTCGTAATGCTCAACCGAGAGCTGGAGTAATAAGGGATACCTCACGAAATTAAGCTTCATCAATGTCAAATGCACATAATTATAAAACGTGCATCTAGTTTGTTGTGTAAATAAAAACGATCAATCAGTCAGGTATTGTTTATTCTACAGTAAATAATTCAGTCACAATAAATCGAAGAATAGTGTGATGAAAAATCCTTTCAAGATTTGTAATGATTAACGAATCATTCATTAGATTGCTGCGTCGGCTGTGTTCATTTTCAAGATGTGATGCTTTCGCCATTTTCTAGAACATGTTCTTCAGCCACGTTATCAACTGAATTAGATAAAATTAAAACCTAGTGTGAAGATAGTCACTTTTTAAAACTCGAAATGTGCAGAACCTGTAGCACAAGTTTGTGTGGCAAAAAAACGATCTAGGATTAAATCCACAAAACTTAGTAAAAAAAACTTGTCAGGTATCTTGACCTTAACTCATCATCTTCATCTTATACTCACTTATGTAAGTGTGCTTGCATTTCCTGCTTTTCGTCTTAGCTCTCTTGGCATCCGGCTTAAGGTGAGCAAACATAAACGTTTGTACTGCTTTGTTGTAAGTTTTCACACACTTCTTTCAAAAGAATTGTGACCATAACAAACAAATATTCCTCCCGCAATTCCATCTCTAACAAAAGCTTTTTTCCAAACTATTTTGAAAGAACACTTCCCTTGATGCGACCACCGAATTATTATTTATATTTTAACCAATAATTGCCACAAATTCCACAACGAACTAATTAAATCTAAATCTTTATCTATTACCCAAACACGAACTTCACTATATCAATGATTCTTAATCTCGTTTGCCGCAAAAGATCTCGGGGAAAAGGTTGTTGTTATAGAAGAATTGACAGAACATTTATGATCTGTGTAATATCTCGTTGTTCTCTTCGTGGCGGTACTTTTTTCATGGAAACATTAACAAAGGCCTGAGTTGCGAATATTTTTGAATAACGCCTTTGCTTTCTTCTCCGATTATTATAAATCAGTTATATCGACGTTTTCGGCATCTAATCTTCATCTCCTGTGATAATTAGCGCAAAAAAGGAATTCACAGTCTTGATGAGCATGAATATCACGAAACTAGTTTCGGAACACGAAATAGCTAGTAACCACACTTTGCGGTTCCTTGTAGGTGCATGCGACAAAGTGATCTCTTCCTACTAGCAACTTGCCCTTTGTGACATAGATCAGGGTAAAAATTGAAACCCTAATCGGCTTGAGCTTATAAATCTGTCTCAGATCACTCTACGATTGAAATATGCATGTTGATCTGCTGAAATAGATTTCACAATTTGAAATTTTCTAAAAAATCATATCACGAAAGTTGCGTTGATCAAAAGAAGGAAAATTCCAACAGTTGTTCTAACCAAATGCTGACAAGTATCAGGAGCTCACAATTCAATCGTTTTCGAGACTGTTGAAATGAAGGGCCAAAATCCCATGAAGCTTACAGAACAAGTGCTCGGCATAGTATCTATTTTGTATTTCGTAAATAAAATATTAAAAACTTGTGATAAAAATAGGCCCAAATGTTTCTTTCTGTGTAAGTTTGACAAATCGCTTTTTCGCCAATTCTACAATCGATAAAAACGGTTAACGGAACTTACCTAACAGAGCATAAAACGCCCTTGAAGCATCGATTTTTGAGCAATTTTCTGGGCAAAGTAACGCAATGTCGATCATGGAATTTTGTTGAAACAGTTCTTGAACTTTTCTAGAAGGAAAAAATTTACCATATAAATGGGAAGACTTACTCCTTGACTTTTTCAGCATTCTCGTATAACGGGGACACGACCGCCCTGCTTTCATGGGCATTAACCACATTCTCGATTCTCTCAATATCTAAAATTTAGTTACTAATTAGAAGTAAGTAGTATATGTGAAATAAAATTATTTATGAATTTTCATCTCGTGTGCTATAATGGGATATTCTATGCTTTATTGACCTGTTCATTAGAAGCCGATCAATTAAACAGTTCAACTCCTAACTCTGAAAAAGGTGTACGTTGATGAAAATATTCGGCTAAATCCAATCTGCTTTTATGCGCGATTTACGTAACGTGGAATTTCGCAGCTGATACGGGAACGCTCACCAACTCGAAAACATTTACAGCATACGCTAATACTGAATTTATTTTTGTGTTATTAGGGATTCTAGTTGAATATTCAACTTTTCAATCACCTTCACCCAGCAATGCGACGGTTGATGTGTCTAAATTGTCATGCCACGATTATTTAATAGTATTGTTTTTCGGACTACTGTAAACAAACGCTGGCCTTCACATGTGGAAATGAATATTTTTAGTTACCGAGATTTCCTTGAGGCTCGTGTTGTCTGTTCCATTCTTCCCGTTCCTCTGGAAGTGGTACCAGATCTCTCGGATCCATTTGTGGAGGCATTTGATCCATTTCGAGGTGCTGCTGTTGTTGCTGTTGTTCCGCGAAGGAATTTTCCTCGCGCAAAATGAATTTTTCCGTCACCTCGGGTCCGGGAACAGGGGTTTTCGCTGACAGCATGGAATCCAATATACTAACACCCTGCAAGTAGGAAGTGTAACGCATCGAGTAGAAATTAATATTCAAGACTATGTTGATTGAACCAGCATCATTGTAATCGCATAACTAATGGTTGAATGTGGGAGTGTGGGAGCAAAGTTCCTAGATCTGCATTGTTATTCGAGAGTTGACCAGATTGCGTTTCATTTTAATTAGAGTTTTGAATGGAGCACTGAAACAAAACTTGTGTATGGAAAGAGCGCTTAAGATGTGCGGGTTCCAGTCAAATTCTACAAGGAACATTTCAAAACATTTTCAGTGGAATTCTCGACCAGTTTGTTTTTTCCAATGTGGACTAACTCAATCAAACTTGTTAATATTTCGAACGATCTGGTAGTGGTGTGTAATCGAAATGTGATCTAACTGAATTCACACGCAAGAACACCAAGAGTTGTCTCGATTCAATTAAAAACTTAACAAAATTTCAAACATAACTTAGCGTTTGATCTACTGTGTTTTTGGAACAAACAAAACAGATTTGCAAAGATGACTGAGGCTGATTTTTTTAACGATGAATATATTTCAGCATAATTTTCTCACGAATCTTTATGTGCACAAATATTCCCGGTTAACAGTAAAAAGAAATTTGCGCGGAATAAGATTGATCAGCTTTATTTCGCGTAACTTTTCACTTCTAGCAAAAGTGCTCTGTCCGACCAAGGGTGATAGTCTGGACATGGAAAATGACTGCATAGAAATGTTAGACTTGAATACCACCGTTTGACATGGTTCGTTAATCGAACTACGGTGTTCAAACACAGAATCGCATAGTGATTCTTAGTCAAGCACTCAAGGCGCTTATACACGACCGGTCGTGTGCTTCCGTCCTGCTTTTCGAACGTCATGTACTACTTATTAATGAAAACCTGACGTTAAAAATGAAAAACGGCCAATATACTATGAAGGGAATGTATGACTGAATATAATTCCAACCAACACCTTTGTTTTTGACCTCACCGCAGAGCTGCCTATATCAAACCTAGGTCACGCAGGCATGGCCGAGGTGCAGTGGTCGATTTGCCTGAAACGGGAGTGTATTCTCATCAATCTGATGCAAGTAAATACGGTCAAGGTCGGTTGACACTGTGGCTCACATCGGTAAATAATATTCGAAACCTACTAAAACCGATTGTCTACAAAATTATTTCCATTCTGAATACACAAAGTGTCTCAAACCTATTCCAATCAATTGCGAGTTCATGTTCACGTAAATTAATGCATGCTGATTGGCAATGATAGAAAACAGTTGTAGCTCAAGTATTGGATGTTTATGATTGGTTGTTGGCCAAACTCGCATTGAAGTCTGTGGTCTTTGATACCATCAGTGTGATTTCTTGGAAAGTAAGAGCACTTAAAGTTTTACAAAACATTTATAGCATGTTGCCCTGAATCTGTGCTGGTTGTCGTGTAATCATTGTGTGATTCGTTTTTGGCATTTAGAAAACAAATCTCTCATTGGTCCATAGGCACTGACCACTTGCATGCGTTTGTTTAAGACTTGCGTTGTTAAATACCGTACATTCTGCCGGTTGTGAGGATCGAACATTGATACCAGTGAAATATATAACCTTCGCGATCTACGTGTACGGACATCAGAAATCTGTCTACACACGTTAAATTGATGCGTGTTTATTCGTTGTACCAGCTCTCCTTCCTATCGCTATGACGTAGTGCAGTTCACAATTTCTGCAGAGTCATTTGTAAATGCGAAACGTTTTTGTAAGCATCTGTGCAACATCGACAATGAAAGGTCTCTTGCCGCGATTTTCGAATGGATGTAGGGTCACTCTCTATCTCGCTGCGATATCATGTGTTGAATGGGGACGAAATACTCTGTGATGGTGGATAAAGATCATGGGATATCCATTCTTCACCAATGTGTTAAACAAGCTTTCCTTCTTCTTTTTTGAATTTGACGCGAATCCTACAGTGTGCTCGAGTGCGGTTGAATAGATTTCAGTCACAAATTCGCGTCTAATTTGTACGATGCTCGCTGATAGAGTTCATAATTTGATTCGTATGTGTCTCTTTCGATTACACACTAGTTCCCATTTCGCCACTGTTTGCTCTCTTTACGCATCTGTTTATCTCGATCTCAAAGTCCTGGGAATAGCCGAAGAGCGTCTCTACACACTGCTCCATCGTCGTCAGCTGCCCGATATATTTCCCAATCTGTTCCCCTTACAATGTGTGCTTCGCTCGGCCATGTATTGATGGATTGCAATCTGCTTTTTGTATTCAACCTCTTGGAGCAATCTCGGCACAAATATTATGATTCTGTCAAACATACTAGTTTATAATCGTCGAAAATGTGAATATCCAATGAAACAGCAAATGGCTGTACAATACCATGGGATATCCATGTGAAAGTTGAACAAATCGTTACTTTAATGTTTGCGTCTTAGTGCTTCAAAGAATGAGCAAACGTAATTCCCATTGTGACTTGGAGCGAGGAAATTTCGACTGAAAATATACGTTTCGATAATTTGATTTTCCATGTGGGTAGGAAGGAATCATTAGGATATTTCAGTAAACGGGGTCCAACACAGTATTGTTCCGCAAAAATGATCGTATCATTTGTTTGAAGATCATTTTATTCGATAAAGAAACGATTTCTGGTCTCAAACTGTTCCACAAAATGCTTACACGGATTGCGCAAAAGTTGCGGCGACAGTTTAATCTGGAATGTAGGATTTGAAGAGTCAGGTTGTGACTGCGGGTCGGGAGATTGGCACCAATTGTCAAGAGGTGTCTGAGAGGGTGGGACCCCGTATGGATGAATCGGTGTCAGGATTATCTCACCACGGATGCGTCTGCGCCCGAGGGTGCACAATCCAAGTTTAGTCAGGCGCTTCTCAAATGATATATTATGCAATATAGTAATTATTTTGGTTGCCTTATGATAAATACTTTCGAGGAGCGAGATGTCCATGGTGTCCAAGCTTGTACTATATAGTCCAAAACTGGAGGTATGTATGTATTGAGTACCTTTGACAATGAGTGCGGCGGGAAACGTCCAACATTTCATCTGAGTAAACCGAGTACGCTGCATGCATGACCTCGCAATGCAGACTGTTTTTCAAATTTTCGCACACCCAGATACCTAGATCTTTCTGCGATATACTCTACTCAAGCGTGTGACAGCCAAGTACGCATGAGAACTGGAAGGGTTTGCAAACTTGCAACATTTTGCACTTGCAACAATAACAGCGTGCTCTCGATATGGTTTGAAGCAACTTTTCGATTGCAACCTTCGGATTGGCGACAAGATTAACCCGGAACATGCCTCTTTTGCATTAGAATACGCCTTTAGAAATTGATAGCAGAATAACTCGTCGTGAGTACCTAAACCTGGAAATTTGTATTCTAATGAGAGGCTGATCAGGTTCATTGAATAAGTGGAGGATGATATTATAATAATATAATATAATATAAATAATTAGAACCTCGTCGGAAATAATTCATGTACGCGAAGCTTGGAGGTCGCGGATTTTAACATTTACATGCGCAAATATACCAACAGTGGCATACAAGCGCTCCTTGTTTACCATTCCTCTACTGTTTCAAGCGCATGCGGATCCTGAATTTACTGTCCCTACCTGATGAGTGCAAACAGAACGAAACCGGTCGTGGGGTGTGTGATGGAAATCCAAGCAAATTAACATAACAGGAAATGTTCTCATACGACGCAGCGTTACCTGATTGACGGTCATGTCTAAATTGCTTTGCCCCAACAACGAGCCAGATGCTCCGACGGAAATGGTATTGTGACGCGTGCCCGCTCGAGGCTGCTCAATCGAGCTTTCGCGAAGTTGCGTCTCAACGAGCGGATCTACTGGGGTTGTGAAGTTGTCCACTCGGTTTCGTTCAAGCTCTTCGCCCATCAGCGACAAATGTTGCTCCACAAATCGTCGATGCTTGCACCACGACTGAAAAGAGTGGGAGAGACGGAAACATATTTAATCATTTACTCGGGTGAAAACTAGTTTTGAAACGTCTCACCGAAGGAGGATTGGATAGTCATTTTTCGGACATGAAAAATGACGATACACGATATTTAGTGTATATTGATATATATATCAACAGAGTACTTGTGCCAATTATTAAAAGCAGTCCGCTCCAAGAAAATTTAATAATCGGAGCCAATGTGGCCCGCTGAAGCATCCGTCCCATCCTAAAATCACTCACTCACTCACTCACTCAGTCCTCTCCGTGCCAGGTGGCACATGAGGCGAAGACCACAAGGACTTAGTTTGAAACACGTTCATTCTGCGCTCAATGGCAGTGGTCGTCTTCCAGCATTATGATGCATACAGCAACACACTCAGAACGTTGCTCTTGAAGAGACTGATCTTCGTGTTAAAAAAACGACAAATGTAGAATCGCTCATTGAACTTAGTCTTCATAATTTCATCGACTTTATGTCGAGTTAAAAATCTGAAATCAAACTTTGGCTGGACTACATCTATCGTACATTTAGGTTTGTGAAAATTAATAGGATAGCTCTCAACATGGAACCTACGATGTGAGAAAAAAGAGGACTTGATCTCTCCATTCAGATCCATATTGTAGAGTGTCGTTAAGATGGGTAACAGCGAATGAGGTCACTAGCTAGTGGAAGAGAATAACAGAAACAATGCACAAACTGAGTTAGTTGATCGCAACAAACTTTGTGGACGTGATGGCCACCCCTAAATGCTGACTAAATTTGTGGATATAAAATCATTATATGCTTGTGATGATTGCAATGTTGTCATCACCGGCGTAGTTTGGGCGATCAGATCGCAAGTCCAAAAATGCTCAAATTTGGGATTCAAATTTGAGGAGAAATCGTATCATGAGCCAGTTAGTCAGTTAGAAGTTGAACTTAACTTTGTCTTGGAAACATCTGCGACGGCGTCGTTGTCCAAATGTATCAGCTTAGCTGTTTCTTCGGCTCCAATTAAGTTGTAGAGAAAGAGGATTTGCTGCATGGGTAAGAGCTAGTTCTCTAATACGAAATGCCCTGGCGTGCATCTCTATACTTGTGATATATATCCATGTTTGATATCGATTAAAGGACAACGAAAGCATGTAATCGAAAAAAATGAATGATGCATCATTGCATTATTTTATGCTTTTCCCCGCAGATTTATTATTCTACTGAAATCGGATATACACGATAGCTTCGGGCTAGCCCGTAGGTTGATAAATTGGTGAACTCTCACTGAACCACGTACCTCGCAAAGAGACTTGCTAAACAATGTGCCAACTGAAGAAGGTAAAGCAAGGAGTCGTGGGACACATCGTGATACGAGATATTGCGTTCTTGTGCGACTAGCTGGCTCAGCGAGTCGAACACTGGCCGGCAGCATGGTCGATTCCCCGTGATCCATGTTCCAGCGTAGTTCCTGAGTAGAAAGTCGAGTTTTCTCGTCAACCATCAATCTTGTGCGAATGACTCGTCGCCGTCTTGATCCCACGTCCTGATTGGTGATTGTAATCGGTTCAATTTCCACTAAGGGAATGAGATTCAACTGCGACAAGTGAACTTCTGGGAGATGTTGCTCGAGAAAGTTGAGCAGCTCCGGTCTGTGATGGAAAAGAGTGGATTGATATGATTGTCGCCAGTTCAAAACATCATTAAGTTTAAACGTTGTAAAGTTCTTGTGATGCTCTGTATAATACTGATTGATGAACGCGGTGTTGTGATGTGTGTATTTCAAACACCCGTCTATTTATAAAGGCAACCAATCGAGTGTAGCAAGAAAACCAAATAAAGTGTTCAGGAAACGAATAAGTCAATAAATACTCGTCTAATTTCGTTTCAAATTTATGCAAGCTAGTGAAGTGAGCAATGGTAGAAATTAAAATGTTCCAAGTAAAACAGACACGGGCAGAATAAAAATACCTTCTACAGTTCAGGCAGGAATGGGGTACCACCAGCATATATTCATGTGTTCGATAATTTCTCGTATCTCTACGCGTGAATAAGTCCTGTAAGGGATGGTTCGGGGTATGGAATGTTTTTGGGTGGGGATGGATGGATGGATGGATGGATGGATTGGATGGATGGATGGATGGATGGATGGATGGATGGATGGATGGATGGATGGATGGATGGATGGATGGATGGATGGATGGATGGATGGATGGATGGATGGATGGATGGATGGATAAACTATGTTCGCATAAATTAATTTTGATCGAATGACCGTTGTACATATAATGACAAATGAGTTAGTTGGACAATTGGAAATATTTGTTTAATAACAAATAAATTGCCTCAAGGCTGTCTTCGATTCAGTTTGCGTTGGAAACCTCTTCCGATGAATTACTTGTTCATAAAGGATTACTCGTATCAATCCAAAATAATCCTTTCCTCCTTACGTTTGTCTCGGCTCCAAGTACACGCACATTTCGAATGCCTCACTACCCTCCCCCATTTAAATCGACAGAAACCCCAACCCCATTTTTGGACATCCAGGCCATTCGATCACCGTAGTCCAGCTCCACTGAAAATAACTTCGTTTTTGGTGCAATGCTTCACGTGACAAGACTCAAATTTGAACATTCGTGGGCGACTTCCATTCAAATGAATTCCATTTTTGCACTGAAGCATGGTCACAAAATTGTTGCTCCCCCCGTCAGTCCCCCATGTCTAGGTTTTAACACGCATATTCAACACGTTTCATTGATGGGAGTCGAACAATTATTAAATTGAACATTTTGAATATATTGCTTAATTTTAAGTAACAAATCTATAGACGAAAGTGATGTGTTGCTCACATCCCCAGAAATTACACTCCACTACCGGTTTCTGGTTGTTTGCCGTCATCGGGTGGAGACAGTAAGATTAGGTTTAGTGAGCCTTGACGATTGTTAGAAAAATGGTCGTCTCGGCGCTTGTAATTTACTCGCAACAGTGCTTTGAGTATTCGGATATTTTCAATCCTCGTGTGAATTTCTTTATAAGCTTGAATTCCACGTGAGCATTTTATCGCAAAGGATTGATTGCTTTGGTGAGTCTTTCGAATTTAAAGTGTTTAAACGAGCGTAACCACCTACGAATAGCTAGCAAACACGCGTTTGGTTCTGCGTGCATAGTGAATTAAAGGTTTCGTTAATGTTGACATAGCTGTCGGAACGCTTGCCGTTTAACTGAAAGATTCGTTATTGAAATCAGCATTCAAAAAATGCGCTCAAAAACGACGCCCAGCCATCCCCGTGTCCAAACGGGTTCAAAATTCTGGGCGAATTGAACTTTAGCAGCCCAGCACCCTGAACGTTGACAGAACGCGTATCGCGTATACAATTTCTTGTTAAGCTAGCCAGGAAAATACAAACGCTGGCCCTTGGGATTCCGCGCCTTGATAAACAACAAGAAATGAGAACATAGTGTGCGCTCTAGTTGACACTAGAAATGGATGGATTTGAGAAAATTAATTCCATACGATTGCGTGTTTATACATTTGAAAACCGACAATGAAATGATTCGCCCATTAAATCTTCAACCCAATCGCAGGCTGTGGGACGTTTATGTATCGTGTCGTTGCTTACATATTGGATGAAGTAATCCAAAGCGGATATCGGATATACTCGTGTGTGCGTTCGGGACTTACTACAAAGTACGCAGCAACTTTGAAGCTCTAAATGCGCTCCTGAATACGCGATAAATCAGAACTCAACGCTTCCGACCTAATTAAATAAGCGACCACAGCATCTTGTATCCGTATGATAACGATAGACGTAATTTTGCGAAAGCAGATACCCAGTACGATATCCTCCACACGAATGATCAGATATAAAACATGCTGCTGGATTGGACTGCTGATTCGAAAATCGATGGCCATTGATAATCCACGAAATGAGGGTGGCATTTTTCTCCGTTCCAAGAGGTTGATTTCAAACAAACAATCGTTTCAAGCAATTGACGGTTGTCATAGCAACTCGGCTTGGTGTCATTAAAACCTAACTTCATCTTGATCAGTTTGTGTTAAGAATGACATTGAGACTACTCTTGGCAAGTGTGTCATTGTGTCCATTGATTGTAATTAACATTATGGGGAGCCGATAGCCCGTTTTGATTTCAAACACATTCACAATATTCCTAGCTCGTAATCAACTCATCGATTTACTTGAAATTTTGGTTCAAATCATAAACTGGGCGCAAAATATTTATGTGGAAAATTCTCGATGTTTTGAAACCGTTGGATTCCCAACTAATTTGCGCGAAATCGAAAAGCATTTCACCCAAACTCGGGGAGGGGGCACTTGCACAATTGCTCATAACTTTAACTATTGAATTCGGTGTTGAACATACATCAAATCAGCTCTCATTGGGTTTTGATCAATTTTCTTCTTGATCAGAAGAAGCACGTGGAACTGGTCTAGAATGACCACTCGCGCTTTCTACACTAATCCTCTTTGACCGAAACTGGGGACTTCATATCTTAAGAGAAATCTTACATGTATCGGGGTCTCCCTATTTTCGATAATCGAGCTGAACCAATTATGTTGCTACTTATTCGATTATTTTTTATGCCTCCTCCCCTCTTGGCAAAATCACTTCGTGTCATCTTTGTATTTGCTTAATTTTGTACCGGTCTTGTGAAGTATTTAACCCGTTATCGTCTGGTGAACTAGCTTGCAATGGATTCTTACTGACCGTTTTGATTCTCTAGCAATCGTTCATTGACTTTGTTGCTGCAGTTTTAATTTGAATGCAAACATCATTTTATATTCATTAACTACAAAAGTTGAAAACTTTGTATAAATATTCACTGCGCAACTTTAATCAACATATGACAGTCCAACTTGTTTGACTTTAAAATGTCTATGGAAATGATCATCTATGTACCAGTATAGTGTAAAAATCAAGCTAAACTTCATATTTCCCCTTAAACTCTCAATTATTTAGAGAGAGGGGGAAAATTTGTTTCAAAGTGAATTAGTAGTGATGCCGTGAGCGTGTGACCAATCGAATCAAATTTAAAAATGTTATTGATTTATTGATCAATTACAACAATGGTGCCGACAAAGCGGAGCGTTTGTAATTTGGCTGGGAAGACTGAATCGATAAAACTCCGGGTGGCTTGAAGATGGGGCACTAAATATTCCCGTGTTAGCGCTCACATCTCAAGCAATTATGCGCTAATGGCATCCGTTTATCGAGAGCTATTTAGATGGTCACCAAATCCCTCAACTGTTACTTTTTTCTTTTTATTTACTCTCATACATTTGTTCTAAGGTGATTTTTAAATTTTCTCATTTGCCTGTGGATTTGTGCTCGCAAAACAGTAAATTTGTTCTTCCGGCCACTTAAATCGTATTGACTCTGTTGCTTTTTGCGGTAAAGTGAAATGTGTCTTGCGAAACGATAAAGCAACCAAAGCGGTCCAATAAAATTTCATATTAACTCCAGCATACATCTGAACGAATTCGTGTGAAAATGTGAACAATCGTCAGACAGGAAGGGGTTCGAAAAAATCTGAGCGAATTACATTATCAAGCACTCGTAACTTTACCGCATCCAGTTCAAAACTATTCCAGATTTCGGGATTTACTCAAACACTGAACCTTATCCCATAGCTTCCACAAAATCGCGCCACTGAGGATGCTGTAGCTGAAGGGTAAATTAAAATAAATTTTCCATATTTACCAAGGCATTATTCCGAGATCGTATCTCGCCAGGGAACGCCAAAATGCACATAGCTAGAGCTTTTACGTGGTTCTTTCTACTTCTGTCAAGCGAGGATCCTTGAGTGCTAGGAAGCTCTGCATATAACAAAATGGCCGCATGAGTACATCTTGCGAACTGCTCTCTGCTTTCATTGAGAGGGTTTGGATGAAATGATCGACGGGAACAGTTGTAGCCCAGGAACAGCATGTTCTGTGAGTGATATTCGCTTAGTGTGCACTACGACATGTGGACATTTCGTCTTCAAGCTAGATGACATCATCCGCCAAATATTCTTGCAAAGTATCATGTCGCCTTCTTTTTGTAGTAGTATCATCGCTATTTATCACTACTTTACCATTCACAAAGATAAGGCCATTAGTATAATAAAGTTATGTTTGTGGAAATACAAGTGCCTTTTTCGTCTGCTGCTATAGAAATATGCCTCCACTGCACCTATTCTTAAATATAGGGCTTTATGCATCAAGGCTGAACTTGACAAGTATATGTTGACCAAATCCAACCTCACACTACGGTACATAAGCAGACTTTCCATACTGAGAAAACATCTTTGCTCTTTTTATGCATTCCCGATATTAGTTAGTCTATGATTACAGTAGTAAACAACGTTATACTTGTATGGGGTTCGTACAAAGAAACACGATGTTCAAATACAGAATCACAAAGTGATTCTTGGTCAAGCACTCAAGGCTCATATAAAAGACCAAAGTATTGTGGTGCTCACATCCCCATCCCTTACCTTGAATCTTGGTGTCTCGCATCTCTTGTGGGACACACTCCTCCTGCCAGCACTGAAGGAGCAAATGATGAAGCGGTTGTAATAATGCTGCTCTACAGCATTTGATAAGCTCAGGTGGAATTCCGTCGTCACCAGGGGCCTTCTCACTCGCTAAGTGGTCGATTGCTCTATTGAGATCATCAAGAGTAAACGCTCGACATTTTCAAGTGCAGACGGAATGTACCGGAATGTGAATCAATTTGGACAACTCAATCAATAAAACGCGTGGGGTTGTTATGTTGAACTCATAGGAAGTTAGAGCAGATTTTTGCAGAGAATTTCGGTTCAATAACAATCAATCGATCGTGAGTTATTGCATCTTATTTCCGAGAATGCATTTAACACAAATAATATTCCATAGGTGAAACACAACAGTAACGCAATAGCAGATAAAATGTGCAAAACTTACTCCAACAATCCTTGGTGCTCAACTTGAGCTGTGTTCAGCATTTCGTGTCCAATCGATTGCGGTTGAAGTGTTGTTTCTTGCATTTCTTCTCGTGGGTTAGCAAGTAACTGAAGTGTGAAATATTGAAAGACACGCATGAAAAAGAATATAAATCGTTTAGGTGTAGCTTGCTAACTTGGGAGCAATACGTACAGCAGTAGTTGACTAGAAATACGGTTGATTACGACTCATTTTGTTATTACGAGATCGGTTATCAGACTGTGCACATGGCGATTTGTTCTAGGTAGAGCCGACAATTGATCGCAAAACACCTGCTCACAAAATCACGGTTATCGAGTTTAGTGGAAAGATAGCCTGCACAGATTTGAGAGTCTCATGGAAGTTCAGAGATACAGTGTCGATTCCAGTGAAGTAATACGGCGATGTGATATTAATGATGAGATTGGTTACAATCATTATTTCAAAATCGATTTCATCTCCAAGCGAAGGGGTATGCTCCTAACCGGAACAGTTGATAGCTTTGTTAAATAATCCATCGTCACCATTTGTTCTCTTCTTATTAAATGTGTGTAAATTCACCGCTAACGCTACGGAATGGGATGCGTGGTACAAAGATGTTTGCAAAAAATATATAAGTTGTTGCTGGCAAATTTTGCACCTGACCGCTTAGCTAGAGTTACTACTTAAAGTGACATCTACAAGCTTGATAAGAGCAGATACTGCGGTCTCCCGCTGAACGTAGATCGCGCCGTTAGCGTAGAAATTCCACCTAGCGGTGATGTACTGCCTATCGTTGTAAACGCGTCTGAAGAGAGATTGTTTCTCATAAATAGGATTATGTATTGACGTGAAACCGAGATCTTCATGAGCTCTGGGTGTACACTCATGGTCGAAATTGACCGAGGAAATTCAAAGATAAAACTACCAATGCAGATATCTTGAATAGAGAAATACATTTGGTCTAGTTTGATGTATTCGTATGTTCCATTCATTTTGAATTGGTACGAATTGTACCAGCAATCGATAGTTTGCTCAGCACGTTAAGCGAGGCTTATTCGCGGTTTGTTCGACTGGCTTGAGACCGCATGCGCTGTAATTAGCATTGAACATTATTTAAATACTTATCTTACCCAACAGTAGCATACAAGCACAACTTGTTTACCATTCTTCCACTGTTTCAAGCGCATGCGGATCCTGATATTACTGTCCCTACCTTATGAATTCAAGCAGCACGAAACTGGTCGTGGGGTGTGTGTGATGGAGATGCATGTCAATGAGCATTTATCTGCTTTTGTTTACATGATCATTTGTCCCACCAACCAATGATTTCGTCTCCTGAGCTATGCCTCCGCTTTGCGAGTTGGTCAAATGCAGCGGAAGTGCCCTGAGACTGCTGTCGTTGTAAAGGTATGGTTTCAAGGCGTTTAACTATTTACTGTTGCCTGTTTCACAAATATCGCGTCATATGAAAACCGTTTAAGGAGAGAGCTCGGTACAACGTCGGATGAATGAACTTGTGAGAATCTGATACAAGAAAACGATCGTCAACATTCAGTTAGTCAAACATAATGCATCTTGTCTAATATGTAAAACTACGCAGCATCATAAACTCACAGTTTCCGAATCCATGTGTAATTTTTCAGCGTGCTCAACTCCGCTGAAAATTTGGAATTTATGGAAAGGGTTTCAATGTATGTGGGATAATCGAATTAATATGTACGAAACTGGTGAATCTAAAAATTGACGCCATTGTTCGTTTTTCCTGCAAAAACTCAGCTCAATGTTGTGGTCAACATAGACAGGCGGTGAGCCGAAGCTCTCAAACGAAATACGTCTGGAAGCACTCATGCGCTTGCACACAGGTGCTACAACCTATTGCGCAGATTGAGATTGAAACAGCAAAGGCATGAGTGGTAGATTGAGAACAGCAGAATGTTGGGAAAAATCTGTGGAAATATGCACCTTGTTTGAGATGAATAATGAAAGTTAATTTTACAAAAACATTGTAGTGCTACGCTCGAAACGCAAAGATTTCCAAGTGAAAGGAGCGATTTATAACATGGAATATTTTGAACTATAATCATAAAATGTTTCCGCTAATTGAGGATCATTTCATTTCTGCTAGCGATGAACTAATGTAATGTTACCAGTAACCTTTCCAAAGTAGGCGCAACATTTCTTCTTGGCTGGGGCAACCGCGATCAGATATTACGGTGGTTAGTTACGCTATGCCCCGGTCTTGCACTAAGCATCTTTTTTGAAGTGATTGCTTAATCTTGTATGTTGTCTAGTAGAGTGATGAGCAAAGCTTGTTACGGTGCATGATAGTGAAAGCCTCAAGGGAGCTGTCATGCTGATGTTGCTCTACTCGTTCACGATATATTATTGAATGCCTGTTCCATTCGAGGTGTAGGCACCGCATCCCAGTTTGTTTGTGCTTACTTTTTTAGAGAGATATGAAAGAGATATGATAGCCTTGGTATTGACCCCGCGAGTTGCGAAGAAATTGCTCTTGACCTCTCACATTGGAGGCATTGTGTTAAACGTCGTCTGTAACCTGAGGAGTAGCAGATACATCTCTTAACTGCTAAACGCAGATCACGCCGCCGGCGTGCAACTGACGCAAAACAACCGAGTTCTGCTTATCGTTGCAAGCGCTGCAGGAGAGATTGTTCCTCTCGAATCGGACCGTTTAGTCATACGAAAAGCTGTAGAACATGAAAATTCATGCGATTTTGATGTACATCCATGGGCAACATCGACCGAAGGAGGCCAACAATAACTCTTTTATAGAATCCGTATCTATTCGAGACCAACCCTTCCCCAAAATATTCAGTTTAACTTTTTCCATGGCTCTATGACAGCCGAGCATGAGGTACATACTGCCGGTGTATGCTGCTCTGATGACGAGGAAGTGCTGGTGAGAAATCACGTGGCTTTAACATTCCAATTGTCGTTTCTTACCACAATCGCCTGGTGATTTGAGGTAATTCGATTTGGTTTTGTTCAACGTTTTTCACAGACCAATATTGGGACTCTAATACGAAAGTATTATCGATCCATTTAGCAGTTATTTTTGCTCGGAAAACAGTTATTTTATCTCAAAAATGGAATAAGTTATGCCGTGTATCGTGCTGCTTACATCCCTTGGAGCTACACTCCACAGCCAGTCAACTTTGGGTTTAGTTAGCCTGGAAACAATGGTAAATTGATAAGCAAAGTTATACTTTCAAGTGACTGTTGAACCAGGTTCGTGCAACGAACGACGGTGATCAAATACAAAGTGACGGATATTCTTCAATGTTACTCTGGTTTTATGCGATGAAACAAACGATGAAAGATGTCTTCTTGGATGAATTATCAAGATCTCGTTGAGCAGCTCTTTATGAAGGAAAGATACAATGGTACTGCTGGAATGAATTGTAAATGTTTGCGCGAAGATAAACATCGCATGAGTTGTAAATGAGTAACTTGGACATCAATGTTCGCAAAATGGATTAAACGTCTCAGAAACAGATATATCAGTTAGTAAATTGAACGAAAAGAGTAATCTGGATAGTTATCTTACAATAATGAACGGTCACACTTATGTTTTGATGTAGCACCTTTAGCGGTCATTCAAGTTTCGAGGTGAACTCACCGCTGAATGGCTTCCGATGCATCGTTCCTCCCAGCCGGAAAGTTATAAGCGTCTGTTTGTTGTACATCAGCCGTTGTCGCTAATTCGAACGTATTCTGTACGATGGAAAAAGCACAATTGTAAAGTGTAAAGATACTCAAGTAAGTCGCGCGGCAGATTATAGTCAAAATAAATATTCCCCCAGCAATTCTATTAATAAAACATAACGCACCTCATTTAGTACCATGTTGGATTCCGCTGCATTGTAAGATGTCCTGTGATAAAATTGAAACGGTAAGACAGTTGATGAGCATGGGCTAATTTAAAAATTGTCATGTATAAACAGAAATATATAGATAAATAGATGATTTTAAACACTTGTTACGTTCAATTCTCGCATTTGATTCTATTAAAATGGAGTTTACCTTCGAACTCCACATAGCCATTTCGAGGATTTTGCCAACTCACAAAGTACAACGCGATTTTATGATTTGTGAAACTCTAATTCAAAGCCGTGATGTGTTGCATGACGTATTCAGCAACATCAGACCATTGAATACGCTTCTAGCATGGATCAAGCTCTTTGTTGATGGACGAAGTCTGATGGCCGTTTGTCTACGTACAAGCTTCCTAAACAACTACTCGTATTTCAACCAAAATAATATTGCCAATGTGAGTGAACTTGCTGGAGTGACTGCACTTATGTGAACTAAAGCATACGATGCGAAACAACACCTTCTGCTCACAGTTATGAAACGTGTATCTGTTAGGGATAAAGTTCTTCACCCGCCCCAACTATTAAGAATGAGGTACAGAACATGGTTGAACTGCTGTGGGAGGTTATTACAGTGTTTGATGAAATTAATCACGAAGCTGGTAATAGGCTATCGTAAACTTTCGCACAGATAACGATTGACAATTTAACATCCCAAGATTACGGTGGCAGTACTCTGATTCTCTGAAATAAAAATGGTTATGTGGCATCATTTTGAATCTATATTTTCCAGCGTTGAATTTTTAGTGGCACTGGAGTAGACAGCATCCCTAGATCAGTGCCAAGTCCTTCGAAATATTCACAAATTTGATCACAACAGGCCATAATGGACTGGACTGGACTAGAGTTTCGATCTTTTTGGATCTCATCAGCAGTGCATATCCGTCGCTTCTGGTGGAACTCGAACCCACTAACATCAGCATTGTATTCCCACGCCCTACGCCTTAGGCTACGGTCCACCGCTTGACTGATCACAATTAAACGTTCGTTAACCCTTCTTTAGGTTGAGTAGTATTATCTGCCCGACCATAAATGAAGGAGTCAGCAACATTTGTTGCAGTCGCGTAACCGATCTGCTCTCCATGTCAGATCTTCACATCTGTTGAGCACTGTTGTAGTCGAGGAATCGTTTTATATGATTTGGGAATACTCATCAGTGAGAAGTTTATTGGGGGTTCAAATCCCACCCGATGCACAGGAAATGCACTGCTGATGAGATCCTATAACAGGCAAACTCGAGTCCAGTGCTTCCATTATGGACCGTCATGATCAAATTTGTGAATAGTTCAAAGGACTTGGTACTGACATGTAGCCACAAACATAAAGAAGATTTCTTCACTAAATGCTCAAACATCATCAGAGTCCATGCTTTGTGAGGATATACGAGAAACTTGAGGTTTGAAAAGTCTTGCTGGTGTTTTCGTTATTTAAAGGTGATTGATGTTGCCATCATTCTTCTCGTATTAGCACTGAAAACGATCTCTGATAGGCAAGATGGTCTTGAATTCGCGAGATCGGTTGAATGGGTGAGGGATGGCGAATTTACGTTCAACAAATATTCCTTATCGACTTTGTTCATCGTTTAGATTTGAGATTTTCGAGGCCAGCTTCCTCGTTGTGCATGAATCAATACTTTGAGGCCGAGCAGCAGCAAATGGAAATGACTTTTCTAAATTCCACACTAAGTTCAAATAGCTTAATGGGGGGTGTGACGTCTGTAAAGCATAATTCCTCATTTGTATGCATTTCAACCATACAAATCTCGCGACCGGCTTCGTGCTGATTGCCTTTCAAAGAGTGAATGTTAAAACTAAATCCACACGATTTCACCCAAGGACGGATACGGAGTGACTTCAAGTTAGCATTCGAAATCTTGCATACTGAAAATCAACCCCCTAAACACTTGCTTAGACCCAATGGCTTTACTCGAATACGAAAACATTCAAAGGTTTTAAGTATTCCGCATTTTCGATTGGATATTCGTCGAAATGTTTTCTCGGTAAGGATTTGTTTCACTTGAAACATTTTACCTGAAGAAATCACTCGCTTGGAATCTGTTGCGGTTTTCGCTTCTAAACTCAATTAGTATATTACGAACCATGCAATATGTGACTGTCCGTATTGATTTTTGAGATATTTATTGATTTTACTCCATATTCCTGTCATCCTATGGTAATTGTTAATCTTACTGCTTTTTCTTTCAAAAAAACATTCTGAGTTCAGAGTTCTGACAGTACGAACAGGATCCACATGCCCTGAAACAGTGTAGCCTAACAAAGGGACGATTTTATTCGGTGAAGACTATCCTTTTCCATTTTTTATTTAAATCCCAGCCACCAAATCCTAGCTGCTCACGTAAAACCGGCAGTGAATTAGCTCGCATTCACTTCGTGGTATTCCGAACTTATCGTATGCAAAATATGCGCTGAGAGAAGTCGATTGTGGAAACACAACTCAACCTTGGTGTGATCAAAACTTTTTCAACGTAATTTAGCCGAAGTTTTTGCTGAAATACCTCATTCATCATCCTCAAAATCTGGTCATTAAATTTTACTGGTTTGGATTACCGTTCTATTAAAATACTTGCGCCAAATGGACCCGGATTTAACGAGTTTACAAATACAAGAACAGTATTCATGCGACACTCACTCTTGTTCTCCCATGGTTGTTAATTTTGGCACTTTTGATTTGGGAGGATGAGCATCTTCCATAGACCGATGTGGTGACTGCATACACAACTTGGACATTGAGGGATCCTGGTTCTTGGAGAATGCCGATGCTTCCAAACTGATTTCCTGGAGGAATTCGGCATTCGATGGGGCCAGTTCGTCGCCAAATGTGAGGTTAAATCCTGACATCTGGCAAGCGGAATAGTAATCAAGAATTTGAAGAATAAAATACCAGCATATGTGATACAGCACCCGATCGTTGGTTAGCTACGTGTGAATCTGAAGGAAAATTAACGGTGAATTCTTGTTGTTGGCCTCCTTCGGTCGATGTCGACCATTAGTGTACATCAAAATCGCATGAATTTTCATGTTCTACAGCTTTTTGAATGACTAAACAGTTGGATTCGGGAGGAACAATCTCTCCCGCAGCGCTGGCAACGATAGTCGGGCGACGCTGTCATAATATGGTGAACATGCTATGTAGACCAGCTTTTGAAAGCACTTCAGCATTAGTCACTCTACCTATCCATGATATGTTCAAGATACGACGGATGCTTCGTAGATGGAAAGCATTCAGCTTCCGTTCGTGTCTTACGTGGGTGGTCCAGGTTTCACTGCCGTACAGTAAAGCCGTTACAATCTTGGAACCGGCTTATTCTTACTTTTGTTTAAATAAAGAAATGTTCTCATAAGTGATTACAAGATTGAGGACACCGGGTACTATTGTCTCGTGGGTTTTGATGCTCTCTTTTGGTATTTCGCAATGAATTTATGGCGCAATATGGTTATGAAAACCTTGCATGGGTAGATGAGGCTGAGGCTGAATTCTACACCACTTCGGGTTACTGGAACTAAAGCCTTGGATTCCGGTTGACAGTTCGAGGATGAGCAGTACAACGGAGTATGTGTGATTAAACTTGTTGATAGTTCAACCTTGAGAATAATATTGTTAATATTGTTAAGATAAACTAATGTATATTGATATGAATTTATGCGATCAGCCAGTATAAATTTAACCGTCGCTAAAATCAGTCGGATTGATTGAGACCATAGCTCGGGAAGATGAGAAAAACTTACCAAATTGAGGTTGTCTTCCAACAACGTGATATCTTCCAATCGAGCCTGATTAACTGAATTCTGAGTGTCCAAAAACTCCTATGAATCGGTTGTTAACCAAGACCACTACCGCACATACCATGTCAGGGTTAACGTGTGGCAGACACAAAATATCGGGGATTTGAAGATCTCCGAAATCGCCGAGTAAGGCAGTGGCTCCACTCAGAGGAACTTCCGGTATTTCCGTGTGATCCTCGGTTCGTTTGCGTTTTTTCGATCTTGAGGTTGTTTTGCTAGAAAGATGTGAAATTTCGTGGTGATAACTGGTGATAAAAAAGTTTGGGAACGGGTGTCCGCAAACAACGCGGATCGAAACGAAACTGTGAACGCGTGTTACCCTGTGGCAGGTAAGTCGACAGAGACTTGTTGGAATTTGTAGCTAGTGCGAAAGCACAGCTCTTGCAAGTCACCTGGATAAAGAAAACCAAATCAAGCGATCATTTATCGTCCTTGTACGAAGACAAATAAGGGTGAATATTAATAAGCGCTTCATTGCCATCTTAAAACACGGGGTTGTAAATAGTTCAAATTTTAATATTGTAAATAGGTGATCATATGATGATTCCAGTAAACAGGTGGTTTCAACAAACGTGCTGGTTTAGTATCAAGAATAATGTAATATTGTGAATCATTTCGTTTTATGGATATGGATTGAATGAATATTAATAACCACGCAATTGATCATAAAAAGTGTTTTCTTCGGGGGCCATAATTATTTTAGCCATTTATTTTGATTGTAAAATGGGTGATTACGTTATATATTGTGGTGCGCACATCCCTCTCACTTATACACCACAACCGGTTTCTTGCTGTCATCAGGTGGAGACAGTTAGATAAAGTTCAGTAAACCTTGAAACAGTGGTAAATGGGTAAACAAAGTTATACTTGTATGCCACTTATGTATGTAAACAGGATTATGTTTTGCTATATGAACAAAGTAATGTGCTTATCAAACAGCACTTTATTACTTGACAATCAGGCGCTTGAAATTGTAGATCGTTTTACTTATGTCGGTAGTTGTATCAATAATTCTGCATCGTTAGATGGCGAGGTCTCGGCACGCATTTCTAAAGCGACCGTAGCATTCCGCAACCTAGGTCACCTCTGGCGTCAGAAAGGATTGTCTCTGTTACTCAAGGGTAGAGTCTATAAAGCCACAGTTCGGGCTGTGTTACTGTATGGGTGCGAAACCTGAACCCTACGTAAGGAACACATAGCGTCTCCAACCGATGTCTCCGCAACATTCTAGGAGTTAGCTGTTACAATCGCATGCGCATCAATGTTCTCCGAAAAACGTTTTTCGGTAGTAATGTTGATAAAGAGAGGCAAATAAACCTGCATAGGTTACGCTGGTTGGGTCACGTTTTACGGATGCCGGACCACCGACTTCCGAAACAGATTCTTTTAGCGAGACCACATCCAGATTGGCGTAAATCTCGGGGTGGCCAAACCGTCACATGCCATGAGCAGTTAAAAACCCTTGCTAGTAACCTTTCTAAAGTCGGCGCAGCACGTCTTCCAGGCTGGTGTCTCCGCGATCAGATATCGCAATGGCTAGTTACGCTTCAGGATATGTCCAGAAACCGTGTTCAATGACGGTCTTGCACTAAGCATATTCTTTTAGTGTTTGCTTAACCTTGTATGTTGTCAAGCAGAGTGACGGAAAAAGCTTGTTATGATGCATGACAGTGAAATCCGCAAGGAAGCTGCCATGCTGATGTCGCTCTACTCGTTCACGAAACTTGTTTGAATGCATGTTCCATTCGAGGTGTAGGCACATCTACCCCGTTTGTTTGTGCTTACTCTTCTATACAATCCGTAGCTATTTAAGTCCCACACTTCCCCATCTTTTAGCATTTTACTTTTTCGTGGTTTTGTGGCAGTTAAGCATTCGTTACGCGCTACAGGTGTAATGCTGTCTGTGATGATGATGATGCTCACATCTTATGCACTTACACTCCACTACCGGTTTCGGGCTGTTTGCCGTCGTCAGGTGGAGACAGTAAGATCAGGTTCAGTGAGCCTTGAAACAGTGGATAAATGGTAAACAAATGTATACTTCAATGACACTGTTGCATAGAATTCGTACAACGAACCACGATGTTGAAACACAGAACTACATCGTGATTTCATGTCAAACACTCAAGGCGCTCATGAATAATTTAATTCTAGTTGTGAGTCCAAGGTAGCGATTTTTGGAATCAAAATCACTTACGGAGCATTATTTTCATTTTTTCACGATAGATTATGCACAAACCGTATGCCAACTGGGCAGCCAAATACAAAGAAAACCGCATGCGCATTTTTCCAACGATACATGATGTGATTTCTTCGCTACAAGAAATGATGTAGAATGCAACGATCCCATCCAAACGTACCAAGCGGATACAATATTGACGGAATTCAACTCTCGTCTGCTTAAACATTTGCGCACATGAGTCGCGGCTAACCTAGATCGGTGCAAATGATAAACATCGAAAAATTACCAGATAATTCCAAATTTCCCACGATGAGCGGATAATAATTCCACGCTGTAGAACATCGGTCGATGGTCTGAAATAAGTGTGGTAAATGGGAGAAGCACTAAAACTCGTGGGTTGGTGTAAATTAAACGCAACATGATTGGCAAAGCGTTGGGAATACAAACAGTGATCAAAATGAAATACATTTTGCGATACAAGATACTGGGACAAATTAGCGAAAATGTATTCTTCACGGGCCCCTTTTGTCACGCTTGATATTCTTCAAATGTGTCTCGCATTCGCATGGGAATTATCTTTCATTAATTTGCAACAAATGTTATCATGTTTGTAGGCTTAATATTGTATGCATAGTGTCTTTGCGATCTTCGAATTATAACCAAGTGGATATTCTCTGTATTATTCGCTGAACGTGTATTTCTATCATTACAATGCTCCAATCTTACTCGTTGCAATAGAAGGTCGAATATATACTGGTCATGAAATTTCAGTCTCCATGAAAATTCGCAATCATAGCCTTCGAACATAAGAAGGAGCGTCCTGTTTTTATGCTTATTGTTCAGCTTGAATAGAATTCTTTGAGTAATTGAACCTGGTGCTATACAGCACTTCATCTAAATTTTCTTTGAATCAGTTAAATTTAGCTTACAAATTGTCTTATATTGTATGAATCGAATCGTCTACCTTTTGTCGTGCAAATTGAATGAAGATGATAGCATGTTCATCACACAGAGAGATGAAATCATTTTTCGAAATTAAAATTTCCTAATTGTTAAAACGGTGTCCGACTTTTACAAACACGAGATTAGATTTGTCGCGAGCATATCAATTTATATTTTACCTTTCATTTCTTTAATGCTAACGTGGTGATCACATAGGATAAATATGCATTGGAGGCATTGTGTAAAGCGTTGTCTACAAGCTGTGGAGAAGCAGATAAAATTCTTGGCTGCTGAACGCAGATCACGCCACCGGCGTGCAACTGATGCAATACAACCAGGTTCTGACTATCGTTGCCAGCGCTGCGAGAGAGATTGTTCCTCCCGAATCGGACAGTTTAATCATTCAAAAAGCTGTAGAACATGATCATTCATGCGATTGTGATGTACATACATGATCGACATCGACCGAAGGAGGCCAACAACACGAATAACAAATCTATTAATGCTAGAAATTTCACAGAATGGTACTGGGTTAAGATAAGTTAAAAAATATAAGATTTTTCACAAAGAAATGTCATACTAACTAGTTAGTGATAATTTCCGTTTTAAATTCGTGCGTCCTGAAACACTACAATATTAGAGTGAAGCGTATGTATTGTGCATGCTCACGAGAAGTTATTGAACAATGTGCGGTGGTTTTTACAACACCATCTTAGTTATGGTCAGCCTAAACAGCCCTCGCTTAACTGGTGATTTCAGTGATTCGTACGTCACGGGGTCCCGAATTTTTGCCCCACCCTGCAGGGTGCATGCGATTTGAATTTGACAAAGAATGACTCATCCGCATACATGTGTTTTACCCCACCGTGTAAAATGAAAACAAACAAATAAAATATGTACGTGTAATTCCGAATTGTGCGATGCGGTGTCCAATGTGTGTACCACTTTGAAGGAATCAAAATCTCAAGCCGAATAGAGATTATTGACTAAGAAGCATTATTAGTTGGGGTAATACAAGCACTCGTTTTTATCGTATGAAATGCTGCTGATTGGCAAAAATTTCTAATTTTCCTAAAATCTGTGCGTAAACACTAGTGAAGACTACAACGAAAGAAGATCTTGCTGACAAAGAATGAGGAAGTATGAAATCAGTCACTGGTACAAGGTTGTCTACAATCATGTGTTAAGCATATTAAGAAGCGATTTGCCAAAACGCCGTGAAACCATTCTTGGACAACAGTGCACAAGCTTGGTTACCATGGTTGGAAAACTTTGCAGAAGTTATAAATGCACTACTCGAGAGGAGCAAACACATACTAATCAAAATGTTGAATGGAGTGTAAACCACGCAATGTCCAGCTAATTTTATCCTGAGTGCCCATATGTGCAGGCAAATTTGTGCCTACCTGTATCGTTTAAAATAAATCCCGTTTACATTTAGAGTTATATATATATATATATATATATCATATTATATATATATATATATAATATTATATGTGTGTATGTGTGTGTCAGTGTGTGTGTAACGGATTTATTTTAAACGATTATGCCATTTTCTTTATGTATTAGGAAATGGTTAATCGAGGGTGGAATTCGGCTCACAGGAATCTCAAATAAAAAGATTGACTCAGAGTTTTCTCAGACCGACCACGGTAAAATAAAGGTCGTGCAGAGAAACATGGTAAAAAAGAATCGGCATGATTAAAAGTCATGTTGCGGTTTGAAAGCTACCAGTCCGAAAATGATATTCGAAGACAACCCAACCCTAGTCATATCTCAGTAATTGTAACGGTGATGTAAACAATGGCATCTACTTCATTTTTCATTGTTAACAATATGACTTATGTAAAGCTGTCGTATTGTTTTCAACAGCGTCGTTTAAAAATCTCGAAAAATAACTTCTAATGACTTAATTTGAGATGTGCGATTGGCCAACTGAATTCATGAGGCAGTTTGGATGATTTATGAAAATTTTGATCCTCTCGTAATTCCAATTAAGATTCAAGTGTGGTGTTTGTATACTATCTGTCTATCTATTTTCTCTTTGTTAATCTATCTATATTTTACTAATAATAATGGTAACAATATTCATAATTACAATAACAATAAGATTAGGTAATAATGAATATCAACGATAATGATATTTTTCACATTTTAAACATTATCAATATGCGGAATAAGGGTTAGAAAACATTCATTTCTAGTTGTATTTCTGAATTCTTCTATGCGAACACAGAAAGGAAAGTATGCAATTTCAACTTGGACTTACGGGCTCACAAATTTTGGTGTATATTGTGGTTCGGCTGCCCGCATGAAGATCTCACCTTCAGCCAATTAGATTGCGATTATCTATTATGGATCCTATTGGTTATTCACCTTACGTACAGGTGAGCGAATCAGCTTGCGTCACGTGTGTCCTCCGAATGCCGATTCACTTTTGGGTATGTAAATTGGGTGCCACAAGGACATAGTTATAAATAGGTTTACAATTCTGACTTTTTATCCAGGTGGAAACAAGCAGCGTAGAACTAAACTGCATGAACTGTTTGCTAATAGAGCAAAAATAAAATTGGTCTATTTAAATCGTTTTGCCGTTTTATCAGACACATTTTAAGAAACTGCCCTATCAAATTTTGTTGAATACAACAAATATGTTAATAAAAAACGCAGTTGTCCACATAAGTAATTCTGGGAATGCAATCAAGCGAAAACTGACACATCAGTACTAATTCTTTGGAAATATTCACAAATCTGATCAAGACGGTCCTCACTGGAAGCATTGGACTCAGGTTTCGCTCGACTCGTCGTGAAGAAGCCAACAATATTTGTTGTGGTCGTCCAACCGATCTACTCTGTGTGTCAGGTTTTTCTATCGATTAAAAATTACGCTAACGCCGATTAATCATTTAAGCACTGTTTTGTTTTCAGCGTTTGGCTAATAATTCGTTCTCTATGTTTCTGACTACTCATCAATATCAATTCTCTTGAAATATTCAGAAAATTGTTCACGACTGTTAACGATGGAAAAAACCAAACTCGAGTTTCGCTCTTATTTGTGCTCATCAGCAGTGCATATACACTGTATCGGATAGAACTGGGACAGTGAACGGCATAGCAGGCCGTAAGGCATGAACTCACAATGTTGATGGTCGGAGGTTCGAGTACACAAGATATGCACTACTGATGAGCTCAAGTATGAGCGAAACTAGAGTCAAGTGCTTCCATTTTTGGTCGTCGTGATCAAATTTGTGAAACTTTTAAAGTACTTGGTTCTGATAAAAAACTAATTCTCCACCACATGCTGGAAGTATCAAAATAACTAGAACGGACAAAAGTTATCATTATGCTGCCTCTTAATTATTAGTGGGTGCTGATTACTTAATTTGGGGTACAGCTAATTCCTCCATTGTATATTGTGTTTTAAAATCTCTAGATGAAAACTTGAAGGAAAACAGCTGGATAAACACTTTTGATTGCTAAGATTGTAAATGACTGGTTTGATAATGTCGTGTGAAGACAAACAAGACTATCTTTCGATAAATTTTGTAATAAAAGTAAATAAATCAATTGATATTTCATGGAAATTCGCAATGTGACGAAATATGCAAATTTACTGAAGTACAAAAATATGCGTGTGTTAAAGAAGTGGCACTGGCTATTTATTAATCTTTTTAGGCAAGTGAACGACCTTTTAATTCTCAACTTGCAAGATATTACAACATGATGTTAATTTCAGCTAGATTATAGGTACAATATTTATCAGTAAAAACCGCTTGATGAAAGTTTGAGTTGCGACGAATCGCTGTCACGAATATTCCGGATTCACGACATGTAAACTAGTTCCAATTGGATTTCTTTGGCTTAACGCAAGACATGTGTATCATTATTGAGTTTTCTATAACATTTCAATTGATCAAATGTAATTCCAAGTGTATGTAGCTACAAGTACCGAATCAATGTTATTTTAAAAATGCGAGCGATTAGCGGGTCCATATTACAAAAAAATAAATCTTCCAACCATAGAATAAATGGAGGTGTGAAAATGCAAATATGATGAATAACCACCTTTATAGTTGACCAAACAAAAGTTGACATCGAAAGTTTGCCAGTTTGATCCGCACCCATCTGCTTGACACCGGCAAAGGAGGATATGGTCTTCGTTTTAAAAATGACTGACTATCGAAGACCTACAGTTTCACGTCACTTTACAAGTGATTGGTAATTTAAAACGAAATAGTGATCATTACAATATTGAAGCTAATCGGGACAACTAACTCACACCATCAGGTGATTGACTGATGTCTACGTAAAATTATACCACCACTTCTATTCTGCCTTCTATGTATCAACCGACTCTCCTGAGTTTACATTCGATCCATCATTGAGTTTATAGGTTCCGGATGACAACAGCGCCAACATACAGCACCGCAACCGCAAGTTGACTGTAAAGACAAAGGTGATAGTATACAACACGTGCTTACTAAATACTTTACTGTGCGGCAGTGAAACCTGGATCATCCCCACAAAACACGAAAGGGAGCTGAATGCTTTCCATCTTCGAAGCATCCAACGAATCTTGAACATGTCATGGATGGAAAAATTTACTAATGCTGAACTCAGATTATCTTCACCATACTACGACAGCGCCACCTGCGGTAACTTGGTCATGTCTGCTGAAAAAATAGTCATATTCCAAAATATCTAACCTGTGGTGAGTTGAAATCAGAAAATCGGCCATTGGGAATACAGCACTTGGCGTACAAAGACTTTTGCAAAAGAGATATGAAAGATCTTGGCATGAACCCCACGAGTTGGGAAGAACTTGCTCTTGACCGCTTACTTAAGAGTCAGTGTGTCAAGCGTCGTCTGCATGCTTGGGAGGAGCAGATACAGCTCTTGGCTAATGAACGTAGATGACGCCGCCGGCGTGCAATTGACGCCGATCGACCGAGTACTGCCTATCGCTGCGTGAGAGATTGTTCCTTCCGTATCGTACTGTTTAGTCATTAGAAAAGCTCTGGAGGATGAACAAATCGTGAGATTGTGATGTATATCCATGGTCGACATCGACCGAAGGAGGCCAAACAACAACTTACTACACCATTTAGCCTCTGGTGAAACATGGGTCATCGATAACATTTCTCCACCTACTTCGGTTGTTTATAAAGCTTGTCAGTTGCTTTTACATCAAACTGATGTTCTAATTTTATTTGATGCTTCGTCTTCAAGATCTTCTCTGGTGTTTTTCGATTCGTTTACATCTCAATATATTTCACATTATTCAGTATCGGAGGAACAAACAGTTCTCTGTGATTTCTTGCTGTTTGCGTTGCCATATGTCTCCGTTCTCCAAAGTCATAGACCAACAGATTACAATCACTCTTCTGGGATACTGGAAGCTGATGGATAATCGTCACTATCAACATCTATGTTCCTAATCATTATATCATAACAGGAATGAGACGCTGTAGATCCGCGTAGATCTTTAAGTTGACGCGTGTGCATGTCTGATCCAGCATCATCCTCGTTTATTGCATTTGTTCGCTGGTGCGTAAAAGGATGGCAATGTCCTTTGCTAATTTATGATCTGCTAGCGCGCCTTTTAGCTGTCTGGTGTATGCTTCTAATTTGGTCAGCGACGTCCTTCATGAACTTAATTATGACATGAAAGATAAGAAATGATTACAGCTAACAGTCCTCTCTCACTTTGGTACGTATTAAAACGCGTCTTAGAAGTGTGATAATTGTGCAATCCTCCAAATCACGCTTTATCAAGAACTCAGTATTATGCCTACCAAGTTTGCGTGAACGCTATGACATTTTAGCAGTTTCCAGAGTGTTTTACTATCAACATTTTCGTGAGTTTTTTTAAAGTCGATGAAGTACACAAACAGAGGAGAGTTACATCATATTGATTTCACGGAAATGATGCACTACACAATTTTTATATCTGTGCAAGTCCTTCTCTTCTGGGAGCCAGCCTGTTCCTCCTCCAACGGCGGATCCAATTAATCTCTCAATCAGTTCCGCATATTATGAGTAATTACCTTGCTATGTACATATAAGAGCCAAATACCGCGGTATTTTCGGTAGATGCTAAGGTTAAACATTTTTGAGGTGGTAATTAAATATTCCATTCTAGTACGATGTTTTTGCACGTCCAGATTTTGGTGAAGATTAGATGTAGTAGGTCCTCAGTAATTTCGGTATCAGCCTTCAAAGCTTCACTTGGGATGTTGTCATGTCCAGGTTATTTGCCTTTTCTCGTTTGCGTTAAGGTCTTGCGTATTTCCTCTTTCGTTAATCGGTATATCAGGCTCGAGTTGTGACGAACTTTAAAGAGATCTTCGAAGTGCCCTTGCCTTGTTTTCACAGGCCTCAAAAATATCAGAAAGCAGAATTCTTGATCGCAAGCAAACGAATCATTTTAACTAAAATGACAACCAACGTATTTACCGTTACTTTATGTAACAATCGCAGAGTATTGGGTGACCTCGACAATAGATGATTAGCTGTCAACTTATGCTTCCTCGGCTACACAAATGCACAACTTGTGGACCAACTCAAAACGCATGTTATAACATGCTGCATCATTGATCGAATATGCGGATTATTTGCGGACAGATCTCAATACGTCGGAGTAGGCAGACTACGTTCTTCGTTGCTTTCAACTGTTGAAAGAGTTCTTCAAGGTGTTATTCTCCTCCCGTTCTTCATTTCGACAGATTAATCAGCTCTTCCTGAGCCAAAATTACCTACAAGTCTAGAATATACTAATTCTGCTTATTCTGTAGTGTACCGGAAATAGAATAGTGCGTCTGATGAACTTAAAACCTTCTCAGAAGCATGTTACTCATTTTCAAAACTAGAAATGTATAGAACTTGTCTCGAGTAATCTGCATGATGGCACACATGGTGCTGTGTATGGT
>JACCGJ010023171.1:0-17753 GCA_013407085.1 Atriophallophorus winterbourni
GTTCCTCGAATCTATTCGTAGATTTTACCATTGAACTTGAAGTATGTTTGAAGGCACAGCTCAATCAATTCCATCAAACTATCTCGTGTTAATCGATTTCCGTTGTGGTCAGTTCCTTTTTCGTCGAGCAACGCCGATACGATTTGCTTCGCGAGTGTTTGATCGATTGATGTGAATAACGCCGTTACGTCGAAAGAAACCATTATTTCATCTTCATCGATCCTCACATTCTTCAATTTCTCGAGAAATTGTTCTGCAGAATTGACGGCGTGTTCCGAGTCTGTCACCAGATATAACAGTCTTCTTCGCAATTCTTTTGATAACTTGTAATTCGGTCCTCCGGGTAAGGAAACGATTGGGCGTAATGGGATATTCCCTTATTGTATATTGGGTAAACCGTAGAATCTCGGTATAATTGAATCTTCTGGCTTCATTGTTGTTTGTTTCATTCCATTCAATTGTCCCGACTATACCAATAATACGGCCAAAGTTATGGATCCGCTATGTCGACGACTCATTTGTGATCATGAAAAGAACGGAACTGGACGAATCGCATCGACTACTAAACTGCGTATTCAGGGGGATCCAATTTACCTGAGAAACTGAAGTTGACAGCTGCCTGGCATTCCTGGACGTTCAAGTAAGACGGACAAGCGAAGGAAATTTGGAGACCAGCGTTTACAGGAAGAATACGCACACGGATCAAATCTTGAACTTCCACAGCAAACATCCAACCAGCCATAAACGCAGCTGCGTTAGAACCCTATTCAAAAGAGCAGCAACACATTGCAGCACGCCGGAACTGAGAAGACAAGAAGAAGAATACCTGTTCAAAGTGTTCCAGAAGAATGGATACCCAGGAAGTTTCGTACTACGCAACAAGTTCAACCGTAACCAACAAAGACACGATGACGAAACAGAGTTAGACGCGCTCTTCCGTATGTGCAGAATATATCAGAAATCGCAGCCCGGGTCCTTCGGCCATTTGGAAAAGATGTCGCGCACAAACCTGTGTCAACATTACGCAATCAATTCAACAATGTAAAAGACAAAGTTGCAAAAGAAGAACAATCGAATATTGTCTACAAGATTACGTGCAGAGATTGCGAGAAGAACTACGTCGGACAAACCGGCCGCAAGCTAAGCACAAGACTACACGAACACCGGTTAGCTGTACGAAGGCACGACCCAAGGTCATTGATTTCAATACATGTTGATCAATTCGGACACCAATTCGATTGGGATAACACGAAGATTTAAGCCAAAGAAAACAACCGACGAGCGCGAGAATTCATCGAGGCGTGGCACTCAACAACGACATCGATCAACCAACACCTTCAATTGGCTACAACCTATGGACCAATGAAAACTCGATGGACAAGAATGCAACACATGAATTCCACCAACCAACGGGAGTGATGGTGCACGGACAGACGGACCTTATAAAAAAATCAATGAATACCAACTTCAAGTCACTTCGAAAGAAGTTCTGCTGATGATGTCATCTAGCCTGATGACGAAACGTCCTACAACAACTACACAAGCTCGGCGAACACCATTTGAACAACATATCGATTGGGAACTGGAAACTAAACATGAAGCTCTTTGAAAAGAGAACTTGGATTATGAATAAGTGGAAACCTAAATAGCACTGTTTACTGCCAGAATATATATCAACAGGCCAACAAATTAGTAGGTATCTTTCTTAGATAATTTGGAAGATTCTCGCTGGTAACGTTACCAAGGATAATGAATGTCTACATTCGACCTACGGTGGAGATTGCGGTAGAGTTTTAGGCTCCTTAGCTGCGGAACGATATTGCTCTCTTTGATAAAATCTATCACAGAGCAACAAAATTATTGATGGGTCTTCGCAATGTTCCGTTCGTCGAAAAATTGCGACATCTGTGTCTGTGAGACTTAACCCAATGGAGGATACGACGCGATATGATTCCGATCCATAGAATTGTTTTTACTGAAGAACATCAATTGAAACACCTGCTTGATGTGTGTGATGAGATAGTGACACGCGGACATACCTCATTTCTTTACGTCCCAATTTACCGTATTGCTCATCGGCACCGTGTTTTTCTCCGTACGTGCTATATTTCTTTGGAATTATTTGATTTATCGTGTGGTGTACTCTGTTTGCTTGGCAATGTTTAAAGCAAAATTGGACTTAAACATGCAAAAGAAAATCAGTCGTGAGCCTTACATTTGATATTTTCTATTCCTTTTATACTATTATAATCTTCATATTTTATTCATGCCGTAATTCTGTGGGTTTTTAACGTATTACCTTTTTAACCACATATCCATGAATACTTGCTCCACGATAATCCGTTTCGATGATGGCCCTGCAGTTAGCAATCGAGGTTACTCTCAATTTTTTGAATGAAATTTGGCATAGTGAGACGGGTCTAATATTATGAATATTTATATAAGAAAATCGAAAGTGGACAATAGGGTACTGAATAGGAGATGCACAGTTTTTGTGCATATTGCTTGCTAGCTGTTGAGGCATGACTTGTCACGATTCGTGACGTCTTGATTCATCGTCCGCCGAGAACAATGCTTGTTAAACCTATTCCGTGTAGCGCGAATACTATCTGCAAAAATTGTACAGCGTTGTGAAGCGTTTCGGACATTTGAAAGCAGATAACGCTGTATGCGTAAGCTTAAATTTCGGATTTTTTGCGTAGCATGTCGGTTAGATGCTGAAGGATTTTGACAAAGTAACTGATTAAACATCGTTGGTAGTTTACTAAACGTTAAAATCAGAGCAACATTTTGATCGAATCTGGTATTTATTGTTTCTTCGTCAGTGGTAACCTTCTCTGGACCGTGCGTATTTCTGGATGGTCGATCACGTGACACAAAATTTTCAAAGTGGAGGTGCCGAATTGGCACTTGCTAGGGCTAGAGGCACTTTGTCGAGTCCAAAGTCTCACATCGGCGTGTAGTATATGAGTCCCTTAAACAGCACTGCTCCGCGCATCCAACATGCTTCTTATATATAAGGCAACACTGGTGAATGGTCTCAAGGGATGCATTACGCATGGGGCGTGTGCTCCTTGTCTCATAATTGTCGGGTGCAAACATGCATGGTGCACGTTATCCGTGACCAAACAAATATTGAATGCACCATGCATGGAGCGCGTGCTCCATGACCTACGACATTTCGGGTTGATAACAAAGCTTCTGGCAGCAGTTTTACCGTAATAAGTGTTGACAACCTGTCTCACATTTCTGGCAATGAGCGCACGTATAATTGGACTAGGAACTCTCGGCCAAAGTGCCAGCCCTCTTCAATTGCCTATTAGCAAATAACCTCTGGCACCGCATACTAGTTACAGTAGTGTGCAATTTTTTCATATAATAACTTATACAAAGGTTATTGTGTGCCATGCACCATCGTCAACGAGCAGCATTCTGACTAATCAGTACCTATATGTTGACTGTGTTGTCTATTCCTCTGCTCGGTTGAGGAGAAAAATGGGATCTCATGTCCCTTCGAACTATGCCTGGAGCAATTTTGACCGTCACTTGTCGGAAGAGACCATCAGGTCCTGGAAGGGCGATGCTTACTAACCGCATTAGCCACTTACCTCGAGGACAGTTATTCTTTAATAGGAGGACTAAGTCCCAAGTCCTGAGCCTTGGCTGTGGTTTAAGCGACTTACTAGTTATCTCCAGTATATATAGATATTCCCTGCTGCAGCGTTTTGAGAAGTTATCCGCTAACTGACGTACTTGCCACCATCGTATGTTCATCCTTCCTCTTAAATTGATGTTAACGTCAATCAAACCGTTGTTAGGTCTAAGCAACAAGAGGTCTTTCAGAAAGAGCGCTCATGGTCGTTCTGGATCATCTTAACGGGGACTATCGATCTGTCATTAACTACACTTTCCGCTTCTGCAAGTGCCTTTAAGATAACTTCGTCCGAAACAGCCTGTTCCTTTAAGATGACACTGACGTGTCCTTCCAATATTGCCCGACGGCCGTTCGTTCTGCTTAATAGCCAGCCTAAGGTGTCTAAGTGGCCAACGGATTTTTTCTTTACCATCTCTATGCTTTGAGCTGCAGGCATCTTGAGGACGTCACAATCTATGAGAAGGCCTACTCGAGATATACTTAAGCGGTGATCATCGAGTCATAGCTAGTCTGAGTGTATCAGTACGACCAGTAGGCAGTCTGTCTACGACAATTGAGTTGTCAACCATACAATTAAACATATAATCATAACATTACAACTTTTCGTTGTTCTGATCACACGACACTGTATTTGAGTCGTGTAAGGCGGAGACTGGTGAATTAATCTTCGCCGGTGCTAGGCCCGGTGGCTCCATCAATTTCTTGTGAAATAAAGTGCAACTCGAACCATTGTCCAGAAAGGCATAAGTGTGACACAGTTACACGTAACCCACAACTTTGGATGAGACGAATCCTAGATGTACACCGTTAGAATCTAAACCACAAAAATTACAGACATGAAACATTTTGACTGCCTTTTGTTCAATGATGGTGTGTAGCAGATAGTAATGGTGTTTACCACACACGTGTCAGCTTGAACCAGTACATCATTTTACATATCTTGGTTCAACCATTGCGGACAACCTCTCGCTAGACACGTTATCCGTTATCCCATCCCACACATCCACGATTTTTACTCTAATCTGTGTGGTAAAACCATTTTTTTTACAAAATAGACCTTTTGCGTGCTCATCATCACATCCCTATTGCCGAGTGTGACATCAAGTAGACTAAAATCACCACTTCTTTTGGTGTCATCGAATTCGTTTACATGCCCTCAAACCTACTTAATGCAGCACAGACATTTCAACGTTTAGCAGATCATACCGTAATAGGATTAGATTTTATTTTTGTCTACATTGATGACCTTCAAATTGCCAGTTCCTATCCAAAAAACACGTACGCCATCTCTTTTGTGTTTGCACGTTTTTTCTGATTTTGGTCTTTCTCTCAACTCTTCGAAATGTCTTTCTGGTGTTAATTCTCTTGTTTCTTGGACGTCACATCGATGCATATACTATCAACTCTCTTGCTTCTAAAGTCACTGCAATTAAGTAATTCCCTACCGCCACATCCGTTAAATTGTTTTAACGTTTTCTTAGTGTGATTTCTTATTACCGTCGTTTTTTGCCTCATTGTACGAATGTGCTCAATCCGCTAACCAACCTTTTGCATGGATAAAAAAGACATCTTTCGACTCCGAAGCACTTGCTGCATTCAAATCTGCAAAAACAGCGATCGGTAATTGAACTGCTCTCACTCATTTTAACACTGATTCTTTTATTCATCTTGTTTTAACTACCGATGCATCCAAATTTGCAGCTGGCACTGTCTTCCACCAATTTTTACATAATGAATTACAATCCTTATCATTTTTCTCTCAGACGTTTTCACCTGTCCAATTCAAATACAGTGCTTTTGGCTGAGAACTCCTTGCCATATACCTCGCTATTCTGCACTTCCGCTACTCATAGAAAGTGGAACTTTCACGGTGCTAACGGATCACAAACCTTTGGAATATGCTTTTAAATCTCGTTCTCACAAGCATTCTCCCCGTGAAATCCGTCGGTTAGATTTCAACTTCCAATTTAAGACAGATCTTCGTAACATTTCCGGTACTTCAAATGTTGTTGCAGACTTGCTATTACGCCCTGGCGTTGATGCTATTGTCCCGGCAGACATGAGTTTTGAAGCCATTTCTCAAGAGCAACTTCGTGAAGTCTCATTGTCTGAAGCCGACTCCATTTCATCGATCAAGTTGACTACAACGCTTTTACATTTTTTTTAGAAAAAACCATATTTTGTGACATATTTAATAATATATGCCCATCTATTCCTCTATCTTTTCGTGAGGCCATTTTTAGCCATTTGCATTCTATTTTTCATTCTGGAATTCGTGCAGCTTCCCAGCTGATTTGACCTGGCATGAATAAGGATATTCGCCAGTGGGCAGTGTCTTGTATTCAATGTCAACGTAATAAGGTTCATCGGCATAAAACTACTACTCCTGAACATTTCCCCAATCCTGAATCTTGATTTGCAAATGTTCATTTAGACTAGGTTGGTCCTCTCCCTTCATCAAACAATTGTACATATATTTTGTATGCTGTTAATAGATATACTAGATGGCCTATCGCCGTTCCTATATCCGATAATAATTCAAAGCCCTTGTCTGTGCTTTCATCCAGCAATGGGTAGCAAACTTTGGCGCACCTGTTGTCGTCACTACCGATCGTGGAGCTCAATTTCAATATTCTCTCTTTCGTGATCTATCAACATTCATCGATTGTCAAAATATCCGCACTACTGCCTATCATCCATCTGCTAACCGTTTCGTTGAAAGATTTCATAGAGTGTTAAAAGCCGCTTTAGCGTGCCAAGTTGACCCAAGCAAGTGAGCAGACAACCTTCCACCTGAAATGGTCTACCATAGAATGATATATGGTACAAATTTATCTTCGCCTGGGGATTTCGTCATTCATCCTAAACATTTTTCATCCGTTTCCGACCTCAATTTTTGGTTATGCAATTTTGTTTTTCGTTTGCAATGCCAACTCACTCGTCCTTCCACACTTTCAATATACTAAACCCCGGGCTCAGATACGTGCAATTTCGTCTTTGTACGTCATGATATCATGAGCAAATAATTACAACATCGTTATCATGGTCCACATTTAGCCATCTAAGGCCAAGACGAACACTTCGTATAGACATCGAAAGTCGCCGTGATACAATCTCGATTGATAGAGGGAAGCCCGCATTCCTTGGACTATCTTTGCATGTTTCATCCCAGTCATCGTCCGTCAGATCACAACCCACACGTTTTCAGCTCGATTCAAAACCCGTTTCCACATCTGATGATACATTACCCACTGAACTACGGTTGCGAGACGTAAAGGCAGAAGCGTTATGTTCCCGCATAATCTGAACGACTGTGTGTGAATGATCATTCGAGCTTTTTGTACGCTCTGGAAGGGGAGTATTGGTTTACTTACTGTATTTCTATTTGGTATATGCAATTTTTAAACCTTGTGACCTTGAATACATATACTTTTGAATCCAACCAGCGCGGACCGTTCTCTCTTATCGCGATATAGCTGATTGTGTGAGAATTTGTTCATAACTGTCTGGACTGACTGCCGTGGAGAATTATTAACGTTCATAGCAACATTTTACCGAGCCAACAACTTTATACTTTCCCCGAACTTCTATTCGTTTTGAACTTTATCTCAACGAATTCAATTATTGTTTGTCCTCGGAATCATGGAGATAACGGACCTTTCTATCACAGTTTTTTTTACTAAACTCATATTTTCAATCGATGAGTTATTTTTAACCTTAAATTTCAATATATAATATAAGACTGAAGCTATCATTATTGTTATACTTACCGACATAATTTGATAAGCCTGACTCCGCTACAGTCTTGTTTTCTGGGGACATGCTCAAATGTAGACTAATGATTCGCTTCAGAGAATCATAGATTAATAGGGCTGCTGCAAGTGCATACACATGAGTATTTTGAACCACGAGTAACTTTTAGTTAGATGGATATTTTACGGCATATGCTTGGAGTATGCTAGTGTCGCAATGTGTTTTTTTACGTTTGCCAATGTTTTCCGTTTTTGTCTGCTATTTACTGTATACTGTAGCGTTGTTTAAAGCAATTTGTAAAGAATTTGCGTTACTGTTACATCTCATCATTAGCAGATTCTTCAAAATGTTCGCAAATTGGATCTCGGTGGTCCATAATGTAAGCACTTGACTTGAGTTTCGTTCTCATTTGATCTCATTATGGGTGCATATGTTCAAACTTTGGTAGGACTTGAACTGCAAGCCTTGCAGCTAGGGCTATTATCTACTATCTTGCTGATCGCCTTTGAGCATTCGTTGATCTTCATTCTGACTGGCACATCTGAAAATTGTTAACTGCCCGAACAGTTTTGAATTAGCAGGTAATACATGTTGTGGTTGTTCAACCGGTCTGCTTTCAAAGTTGGGAATTCCAATCAAATGAATTCCGAAATTACGCAAACCGAATTTGATTGGTTTTGTCGTTCAACCAAATTTATGAAAATTTTTGTGTTTGTTAATAATTATTAAATACAGATTCTTTGAAATCTCCCAATTGATCACGACGGTTAAAAATGCGAACAATAATTCAAATTCAAAGATTTATGGTTAAAAAAGTTAATACTTTACAACACCACAGGATTACGGGATGAATAAAACATGAAAAATACAATAGTATAAAAGCAATAGAGAATATCAAATGTAAGGCTCACAAATGTTATTCTTTTGCATATGTAAGTCCAATTTTATTTTAAACGCCGTCAGGCAAGGAGAGTCCACCACATGTTGGGGTAGGGAATTCCAAAGAAATATAGCACGTACGGCGAAAAAATGGCGCCGACCTTCAATACGGGAACTTGGGACGTGTGTCACTTTCCCATCACACATCAAGCAAGTGTTTTAGTGGATGTCCTTCGGTAGACACTATTCTATAAGTCAGAATAATATCGCGTCTTATCCTCCTTTGGGTAAAGTCGCATAGACCCAGACGTCGCAATCTTTCGGTGTACGGAACATTGCGAAGACCCATCACTAACTTTGTTGCTCTATGATAGATTTTATCGAAGAGAGCAATATCCTTTCGCAGCCAAGGAGCCCAGACCTCTACCGCATACTCCATCGTAGGGCGAAGGTAGACATTCATTATCCTTGGTAACGTTACCAGAGAGAATCTTCCAAATATTCTTCGAAAGATACCCAACAATCTGTTTGCCCGTCGATATATGTTCTGGCAGTGCGCTGTGCTCTTCAGGTTCCCGCTAATCCACACTCCAAGATCTTTTTCTAACGAGCTCCATGCTAGGTTTTCAGTTCCCAATCGATATGTCCAAGGAACATTCTTGCCAAGATGGAGCATCTTACATTTCTGTATGTTGAATGACATGTCATTCATGGCCGCCCAATTCGACACGCTGTCCAAATCCGTTTGCAGTTTCTCACAATCCTCTGCAGAACTTATTGTCGTCCAAATTTTCATATCATCCGCGAACAGGACCATTTTGGACGATATGAGGGGGGGTAAATCATTTATGTACAACAGAAAAAGGAGCGGGCCTAGCACAGACCCTTGTGGGACTCCACTGGTGGTTTTGAACGTTTGGGATAGCGCTCCGTTAACTTTAACTCGGGCGTCGCGATCTGACAGATAGTAGCACAACCATGAGAGGAGTGGATCACATATTCCTAAACGCATCAGTTTTTGAAGAAGCAAATGATGATTGACTCTGTCAAAAGCTTTCGAAATGTCTAGGTAACAGACGTGGATGCAAGAACTTTTATCCATCTACTTTGTCCAGTCGTCTAACGTGAGGAGAAGATTTGTGAGACGAGATCGGTGAGATCGAAATCCATGCTGCACTGGTGAAAACAAATTATGCAATTCGAAGTCTGCAACTATTCTTTCCGAGACTATACGTTCCATGAGCTTAGCAATAACAGGTAAAAGTGTGACGGGACGATAGTTTGCAGCGTCAAATCGGCAACCGCCTTTGAAGATAGGTGTTATCACGCCAGACTTCCAATCTTTCGGTACAACCCCCTTAAGCAACGAATAGTTAAACAGGCTGGAGAGCGGTTCACAAAGCTAAAAAAGCCTAAAATCAAGGATATGAACCGGTAATTCGCTCAAACCATAGTGATCAACTTGGTGAATATTTTTTAGAATATTGTACTGATGAGTAATCAAAAACAAGCATATATATATGTGTGTGTGGGTGTGTGTAAAAATAAAATCAAAATCAATGGGACTAAAATAGTTTATTAATAGTTGGGTGCAAAATTTGGATTAGCTCTCATATAATCGTCAAGTTTCGATTTGAATACAGATGAACCGTTTGAGCTTACCAAATTGGCTGTTACGGAATTCCAAACAAAGCAAACACGCACCGAATAAAAATACATTCGGCAGTTCCGTTTTGAGTGTGGTATTTCCAAATTGCAACTATTACCACGGCTGTGGCTGGAAGTTCGAAGGTGGAATAATATGTCCAGGAGGTAGGAAACTGTATTGAGTATTTTGTATGCGAGGATAAGATCGCCTCGCATTCTCCTTTGTGTAAGTATCCTTAGCTCCAGTCGTCTGAGTCGCTAAGCGAATGGTGGATTTTCGAGTCCCTTAACAAGCCTAGATGCTCTTTAATATATTCGATCCAGAATTGGGATGTCATTTTGAAGCCATGGTGTCCAGGCTTGTGGAGCATAGTCTAGAATCGGTGTATATATATGTTCATCATGAGAGGAAATCGCCACGGGAGAAAACGTCCAAATATCCACCGTAACATACCCGAGTAGCCGAGATGCGCTACGGTTTTGCATTGTAGACCATTTTTCAAACTACTGCAAATACAGACACCCAGGTTTTTTTCTTCCAAGGTGTACTTCAGGTTTTTGTCGTCGAGCTTGTATGGGTAGGAAAAGTCAAGCTCACGACCGATCTGAATAATCAATGGCAGGTTATTTTCGGATGACCTGTTGTACAAAGCATTCAAATCGTTTTGTAGCACAATACAATCAGCAGCATAGCTGATTCACCTCCATAATTTTATATCGTCAGCAAACAAAACCATATTACTATCATGTGGTATTGGCAAATCGTACCTATAGATTAGGAACAGTATTGTTCCAAGCACTGATCCTTGTGGAACACCACTAGTGACATCGATTTTCTTCGATAATAGGCGGTCCGCACGAACTTAGATGCGTGTGTTGCTCAGGTAATCACGTATCAATTCAGATATTCTTCCAACGATACCGTCTTTCATTAGCTTACTGAAGAGTAAATTATGATCAACTATGTCGAAAGCTTCAGAAATAACCAGGTAGCACACATGAATACAGTCCCCCGCATCTACAAATCGTCTAAGCTTGTCAGCAAATTTGTTACACGAGAGCGATTTCTGCGAAATCCGTGATGGGCAACGTTCAAAAGTTCGTTCGTTTCCAGATGTTGCACTATTTCTGCGGTTATTATTCGCTCAAAAACTTTCGATGCCGAACACAGCAATGTCACCTGCCTGTAATTTTTAACTTCAGAACGGCAGGCACCTTGTATTTGTCATAAGGTTGGCGATTGTCCAGTAAAATGCTACATGCATGTATGCCGGTCCCAACCTCATCTTTAAACGCGGGGCGTTGGGTGATGAGTAGTGACCGCTACACGTGGATTTCACACTTTTTGCTCAAAAATCAAGAGCACACATTATTATTATCACTTTCATGGTTGCAAGGACCGATAGATTTTCTATTATATCTGACCGCTAACGTCAGCCTAGCGTCACAATACGAATAGATGTTGTTGCAAGCAAAATGAAATATTGATTAAAACACAAAATGTCCGAATTATTGTGATGTTGATAACATAGATAGCTAAACTTGAGACGTAAATATCAAAAATTCTTTTCATCGAAAACTTGTATAAGTTAGTATATTTATCTGCGTAATTTGTTCAGAATTTGCTACCTTCTTTCAAAATTAAGCATATAGCGAAAATTTAAAACATTATCCAATAAAGCATTGTCCTTTTTTTCCTAAATACGTGCGAGCAACAGGCTCTAATACGTGGTTTAGCGTTGTCTCAGACCGACCCTTTCCAACTGAAACAATACACTCGAATACACTGCGAAAATGCTATAAGTTTTAGGCTAGATTAGACAATAAATATCCCCATGGTTTTCGAAATACCATTAACGATTGAGAACGTTCCCGATGCACGCTTGATATTTCAGAACAAGATAACGCCCTTGCTGATCTATATGGAGATCTTTGGAGTAATTTTTATGTAGGCGACGAATTCGCTTGAACTGGGTCAGAGGCACGCTTAGTCAATGAAAAAATTTATTTCTTTTAAAATAACCAACATATCAAGATAGATAACTTTCAGATTCTGCTGAAAATTTGGTTTTGAACTGAATGGGCATCAGTAAATAAATATATTGATATCGTGCTTCGCGGAAGTCTAGTAACATAGCTAATGCTAAGGCATGGGGAGATAAACGCGGAATCACATTTTCAATATTCATTTTGGTTAGTATATCGCAAAGGTTTCACCTAAAGTTTAAAACATTTTGACGCGGCGCACACTGACTGAATATATAATGGAAGAGATTACACTTCAAACTTCTTACTAGCCTAAAGCTAATTATCCAGTTTCCAATTTAAACCCAACTCAATTTCTACTACAATTGTTTGTCCAATATCATTCCATGTGTATTAGGTACAAGTAAATTCTTACACGGCCAGCTGAAGCAGGACGCTATGAATTTGAGGACTAGCTTTTGCCCATGTATTAATTGCTCTTTTTGCAGGCACCATAGAAACCAAACAAGCGGCTAGGTTAGTAGAGTTTTTCAACGTTGTCATCACTGAAAGGGATCCCCGCCTCGAATGTTTCCTCAAGTTTGACTCCTCAACCCACTTCCATTATCCAATACAGCTTCAATTCTGCAGAACTTCCAAATCAGGTTTTCCCCCCGTAAAGGGATCAGCTTCGTAGGCTTATGAGCCCAAGGCAATACACTTTTGAGGCGCTAGTCGCTCGTCTTTATCTCTAACCCTGTCAGATGGAGCAGTCATGCCGAGTCGCGCAGGATCACGTGTACATGCCAGGAACTAAATTTGATTTTTTAGATGCCATTCAGAGAAACGGGAACGTTTCATCACGACCACTGATTGTTACCACCTTAAAACAACCTTAAATAATATGAATAATGAAAGTGTTATCTCAATTCAATACGGTATGCTGCATTAAATCTACCTGTCATTTTCACACAGTTAGGATTAATTTATTTCATTAGTTTTTTACGTTTCTCATGTATTGAACTAATTACAACGTTTTCTTAACTCTGGCATACAGCAAACTCCATAGTTCCTATTCACAAGTTATGTAATGCAAAGCTAAAGCTTCGAGGTAAATATTCATCTAAGATCTAGTAAACCACTACTTTATATACGCTATTCAGTTGCGGTAGGAAATAAAAGAATGAGATTACAATTTGGAAAGAAATTTGTGTCCAATCGGTTACAGCATGTTTTGGTAACGTTTCACTTCTGACACAGAAGCTTCGTCAGATAATACAAATTGATGTCTTGCATTTATGACATGATCTCCTTTTCATGCAAGAAAGTTTAATCGTCCAGAACAACGGAGCAACAATTTAAAGGAGTTCCATAGATTACTGAGCGTTGTGGTCATTCAGCTGTCTTCGGAATTAACTGAGGTAATTTTATCCAGAAATAGAATGTTTGCATGATTGAAGGTGATATTCTAGAAACGTTCCTGTAAATGAACTCAGCTACATGACTAACTGATGACACGTTATTAGCCTCTACATTTAAAAATATTGTTTTTGAAGAGTAGCAGAAAATATTGCCACAGGTCTGCTTACCTGAAGTGGCTTATAACAAAACTAATGGTAGGTGTATTTTTCCCTTAGACTAGCAGAAGTAAAAGTATATCAACATATCCAAATTTTAAATTGTATTCCAAACGAAGAAATGAACTTTATGATTCACGATTTTTTAATTTTTTTAAATATATAATTGAAATTCCTCATTGTTGACAACATATTGAGGTATTGTGTGAAACAAACAGACCTTATCTCAAAATCTACCAGTGGAGCTCGCTTGCATTCTGCTTTCGAAAAGCTGTTTGGCGCGAGCCTTTCCAACAGATTTTTTCATATCTTGCAAATTGCTCTTGGTTCGTCGCATAGTTTGTTTGTTTAAATCAATATTTCCGCAGCAAAGTATACTAACGACTTCCACGCGCAATGAAGCAATCATGCTGATCAGTATCGCCGGATTGATGCAATGCACAACTGTCAGAAAAGTCTTCCGCAAGTGGTGTATAGCCGTATCGGGATTGTAGAATAAAGTGTGGCTATCGTGTGTGAGATACTGAATCGCAGTAGGAAGATGAAATATTGTGGATAGAAAAGGGAACGATATGATAGTCATGGTGAAATATTTCATTCGGGAATCTAGTTTCGCTCCGAGCGATATTTGTCCATCCAACATATTAAACATTTTCCAATAAACTAAAACATTGCACAGGATTGTGCACGTGCCTGGTGCAAAACGCATGAACAGAAACCACAACCATGCGTGTATTCTGATCAAGATGTACTGAGCTACATGATCAAATGTGAATTCGCAGTAACATCGACCGTCCACGTATCGACGATGTAGCAATATTGGTGTATACAGCACGAAGATCATCATCGGAATATACACGGAGAAGAATGTGGTAATTTTACTCCTGGCGTGTCGATAAAAAATTGGAGTCAATGAAGCTAGTACACGTTCCACTAAGATGCAAATCAAATTGTGTGCACTTAAAATTCCGCCCAACGCAAACAGATTCTCCTTATACCAAAAATGACATAATATCCTATCGATGTATTGATTCCCAGTCGGTCCAAGAGGCGCTGTCAATTTTGCGATAATCACCAACATGCAATTGACGGCATCCACGCTGACCTGTGATCTCAGTAGCAAGGTGGTTATGGGGGACCCCAAGCGCACTTTTCTTAGACTGAATAGAACAAACAGATTCAAAGCCGCACCGAGATTTGCGAAGAGTGCAAAAATGTATTGAGCAACAACTAGTGATGCGTCCATTATCAGTTACTTTCTACTCTGCCACGCTTTGAATTAAAATCATATTTATCTGGTGCGGAATTTCCCATGTACATAAGCTCAACAATTATCACTACTTTTCTAATGTGATTGATCAAACATTAACCTTTTCTAATTAGCACCTTATTAATCTCAATGCACTTTTTTCAGCACGCGCTTCATTACTTTTCGAGTGCGTTATTTCTTTACAAAAGAGCAAAAATTTATTGATTTCGAATAACTGTTTCGGCGAGGTCCGTTCAGCTAAAGATCCATAAAGATTATGGTCTAGTGCCTCATACGATTTACAGCGTTATCCAATAAATGTTTGAAATTCATATCATGCCGAAGAGATGGCATTCTTGAAATATGTTTAAGTTGGCTGCGAGGTAGTAAAACGTTCTAGATTGTGGCTAAATTACTTCGAATTTATGGTTCATTGTATCTAGCTAAAGGCAAATCATATTTGTGTATTAGTTATGGTGCCTTCTGTTATGTAATTATCAATATTATTTAATTATCGGTTAATAATTCCAGTTATTGAGGAACGAATTGGCTAAAAGTTGTAATTTATTTTAGATTATTGTGAGTTTATTTTCTAGTAACAAACTCCAGATTAGATAAAAAATACTCATTCCGTCGTGTGTTTAAATGTGTACGAAAAAATTATTTATAGATTCGATTCGTCCGTTGTTAGTCTGTAAATCTAAAGAAAACTCCTTCTGAAAAATACTAATTCGAACTTCAAAATTTTCTACGCGTAAAGTTAATGATTATCCATTTGGAAAATTCTAGATTCACTTAAAACAGATAATTGCGAAAGTAGCCGGTTAAGGGTGACTCTCAGTTGATCTCTAGAGCTTAACTTGAGGACGAATTCAGTAAATTTCTGGTAGTAAAATATGACTACAACAGAAAGTTTCTCAACGTTCGTCACGCAGAATAGTGAACTCAAACTCGACACATTTTCAAGATTCAATGACAAGCTTCTCTCTTCTGACCTGGTTGTAATTCCAACTTGAGAAACAGAGAGTGAGTTCGAATTTCAGTTTCTGAGTACTTCATATCCGGAACTACGTCATCTGTGTATTTAGGTGTGAAAGTTACCGGTGATTGTGGGAGCGCAATCAGGTATGCTCAAACGACGAATGTGAATAGAATAGCTTGCATACACCTTTACTAACATTGGAACGTTTTTGAAAGTGACCAGAGATGGCTGTTTATCACCAAGCAATGTTTAAAGGAATTACCGTATTTTTCGGACTATAAGGCGCACATAAAAACACTAATTTTTACGAAAAATCGGTAGTGAGCCTTATATTCCGGTTGCGCTTTATGTGATGAATAGGTATGTTCACAGTCCCCCACTGTCAACTCGCGTGAAATGAAATGGACGAACCAATCACTCGCGCATGTCATTTTAATTGCCCAAAGTTTTAAGATGGTTTAATTATAAATTGGTGACACTCTGATGATTTTTGCCACAAAAACAACAAAAACTGTATTATACTTTTAACAGATATTTTTAAAATCAATTTGCATAAGTCATCTTACTTAATTTGACAAAGTCATAACGTCCACCTGTGCTGTTCAATAATAATCTACAGGTTATATTTTGTTAGAAAATAGTCCATTCTATTTCTAATGAATACCTACTTAGTGAATGAAAGAGTCATGTTTAAATCGATAAACAAAAAATATTCGTGAAAAAGTTTTTTGCTATTTCATAGTCCATAATGCAAAGTCAATTGATCCACGGCCGATTTGTTTAATTGATGGAGTTTGGAAAATATTCTCAGAAGAATATTCTTTTGAATCTGGTGTTGAATCCGTAGCCTAGAATACTGTCAGCTATTATAAAAACGATCTTGATACGCTCCACAGTTGATCGTTGACGAACAAACTACCATTTAGCTTCAACAAATGCAGGTTCATGAATGATGATAAACAAGTAGAGTTCACATACCATCTAGGTTCACATTCACTTGAAAATTACAGTGAGGAAATAGATTTGGGTGCCTGGATAAGCTCAAGTATAAAAATCTCACTTCAAGCTTACGCACAATCTACTCAAACATGTATTCGAGAAAGTTTTGCCCAAGTTATTCCCAAGGATCATGAATACATACTTGATACCAGTCATAGAATACCCTGTTCTTTTAAGGTTTCCATGCCTTGAGAAGGATGTACAACTTATGCAGCGTATCTATCACCGCTCAACAAAACCAGTTCTGACCACCCGAAACAAGCCTTATAAAAAAGGATAGCTCACATAAATCTGTTCGACTTCCCCTATAGACGAATCGGAGGAGACCTTATCCTACTTTACAAAATATTCCCTACACTATACGATCCTTACATACAAGGAACTTTCGGACCTAAAGATGTACGCTTGTGGTAACCAACCCCGACTAAACTGGAGAAATTATTTTTATTACCTCTAGGTGTGTTTTACGTGGAACAGTTTACCTTCTACCGTTGGTCACTCTACTAGATTGTACGACTTTAATACGAAATTAGACGAATTTCTATTGAATTATTCGTTTCGCGACTAATTTTTATACTGTTTAACTGGTTATCATGTTTTTATAAATTTACATCTTAATTTGTACCACCCTATGGTTATTGTCGAGCTAGTTGTTTATCAGTCCATTTTAAAACCTGACTTACCCTGAATTATTCCCATGTCACGTTTTTTGTCAGACTGCTAAATGAAGACTGGTTCTATGCATAATTTCGGACGTAAAAAACACGTAAAACATTTCAAAACGCACCAGATTGTAATTACGTATAAGAGTCATAAGAATGTGTAAGTTACTCTGAAATGACATTGAATTCGAAACTATATTATTTCAAGTACATCTACTTTTATTGCAACATACAAAATAATTTTTACCACCGATTTGACCGGTTAAGTTTTAGCGCTATCTTTTTTATAAATTTAAGTTACTTATAAAATTAAGTAGTCAAAAGAGCTGAATACTTTTAACCAGTTGTTGAAATCGACTTGCAAATTTAAGTTGAACACTGAACA